>JAKTPV010000092.1:0-49127 GCA_030556335.1 Myxozyma vanderwaltii | reverse complement strand
CGCGTTCGAGGATGGCTGTAGGGAGAGGTTAGGTCTTAGTGGATATGGCGCTCGATGTAGTGTGAGACTTGATTCCACCAGCGCAGAGTTCCACATAACCCAACGATCGTCTATTGTCGTTGAGTATGCGTAATTGCATTCTGCCTAACCCCGGCACCACTGGTAGTGGGTTCTTTTGTGAGAGAGGGGATCTGCAAGCGCGTCCGAGGGAGATTATGGGAAGAAGCTTTTGTTTGTCTTGTTGTATGCTGGTTTTGTCATTTTGTGTAAGCTATTGTGTTGCATGCTGTTTTTGTTTTCGTTTTTGCTTTTCGCTTCTGTTTATGTTTATGTTTTCAGATATCTTTATGCCTTTCTTTTATACCTATATATTTTCTGTGTTACTGTTTTGTTTCGAGAGTGTGGAAGGTTGCAATGACGAGCGCGCGTCCAGCCAGGTATCTTTGTGTAAAACCATCAAAGAAAAAAAATATTTACCACAAACATTTATCAGTAGTAGACGTAATCTTTGTTGGGTGCTAAGTTTCAATGTGCCTGAGCAGATAAGAGGTTCAGCAATATTTATAGTGGACAATGACGTTTATTTGATTTCGTATACCAAAGGCCCCGTCATTTCTTTGGAAATTGAATTTCAATCAAATAATACCTTTATGTTCATCTATTTAAAATTCCTACGTAACAGATTACAGATTATAATTCTCAGCCATCGTTGAGAGGATTTGGCAGATATGCTCTGGAATTAAGTCTATACAAGTTAAGGCAAGGCTGCAATGTCGTGCACGACACAAGATTACTGACGATTGGCATCTATATTCAACTTAAAATATATCACCGCACTTTAAAGCACAGCCAATAAAAGAGAAAAAAAGCAGCAAAAGATATCAAAAAAAATTAAAAACTAGGACACCTACGATTCCAGCGTGGTCTCCCACCGCAGTACTAAGTAGGCCTACTGGGGCTTAACGAGTGTTGATCGGACGGGGAACTGTGTGTTGCCCAGAGTATGGTCCTAGTTGCCGATTCTGAGGATACTGGCTTACAACTAGCCTCTGGACCGCGTGATCAGACTTTAGAAGGAAAGGCAAACCTGGACAACCACATGTGGACAGACTGAGAAATCCACTAACAACAACACGAAGCGGGATAACAACCGTTGCCCCTAGTCGTAAGCCTTCACATATACCGAGTAATAATAGGTGTCTTAAGAAGGATATGATTCGAGTATTTGTCAGAGTTTTGAGCTGATACAGGGGATTATAGTATGAGGTTTGAGAGTTTAAGGTACATGTGACAGAGAGAGGAACACTGTGAACTAGTTATATATATATGTATATATATATATATGTCTGATGGCGTAATTTCGTTTTAATAATTGTTTTCTATTTGTTGGCTGCTAAACATTTGTAACAGCTGGTTAACCTGCCTTCTTTGTCTATAACAACATGTCTGTAGCCAGAGAATTATTGGTTCTCCGTCAGTTACTTCGAGTACAGAGAAATTTCTTAGAAGAAAAAAAAAAAGGTCTATGCAACTTTGCGTTGTCTATAGACTATTGAATCTCCACACAATTCGAAGTCGTTTCCCTCTACCAGTAATCAATGACCTCTTGGCTGGCTTGGGCAAAGCCACAGTCTTCAGTAAACTCGACCTCATGTCTGGTCACTACCAGATCAGAATGGACATCTTGTCGTTAGTGGATTTCTCAGTTTGTCCATATGGGTTTGTCCAGGTCTTTCCTTTCAAGTCTCAAGATCACATGGTCGAGAGGCTAACTGTAAGGCAGCATCCTCAGATTAATTAACAGTAAGCTAGCCTACTAGGATCTCGGACAATATTGCATTAGGTATTTGACAAAAGTTCATGTATCAAATGGCTCATATTATAGGTCGTGCTTTGTTATATTTACATTGTTGTATTTTATGATTGCAGGGTGGTTTTATATGGTTAAGTGACAATATAAAGACAAATATGAGGTGGAAAGCTCATGTTTCTTTGTTCTATTTCAAGTAATCCTTGAAAACTGTTTGTTCATTCCTGAAATCTCTTATCTTTGTTGACCAGTGATTCAATTCAATTTTTTCATGTCCTCACTCTTGTTTCTTGCTCTTAGTAGATCTTATCATGTTGGAATATTTCTGAGCAGCGCTCCTTTAACACGTGCCCACTAATGGATACTTTTGTAGCAATTACATTGGTTTTTATGGATAGTAGCCACTATACTCACGGAAACTGGTAAAGAACATGCATGCTTGGTCATTGAATTTGTCGGTGTTTACACACCTAACTCCGAGCTTCTAGACTCACAGAACACACAATATCAATCAAAGGCTCGAAGCTGCTATACGTTAGTCTGGATACCTACAAAAGTCAAACTATTAAAATGCTTTAATTGGATTTATCAGCCTATTATTAATAGCCAACCATATTTATTTTCTATAATACCTAACAAATTAGATACACCAAAAAATCCAAAAACGTTCTTTCTATGGATTTAGTTTGTAGGTTTCGGCAAATTGAACTCCCCGCAAAACCTGTCGAGCGATTTCTTTACCATCTTTGTATAATCCTCATTATTCCTGTTCGCCTCTGTGGTAAAAACTTTCAGTAATTTATCTCGTAGCTGCACATCGCGTTCAACAAATCCTTTCAGTTTGATAGAGAGCGAGCAAAGACCATCAACAACAATATCTTTGCCATCCCAGCTTCTTCCTGCACAAGCTTTGATAAGAACTGTGAACAGCTTCTCTGTCTGCGAGATTTGGTTTCCAACAGCATTGCTAGCATCTGCGACGCTAAGAGCCGCCGTTTGGCGGACTATCCAGCGTTGGCTTTCTAGGTGATCAGCTGCTAAATCCAAAATCTCACCAAAATAGAGCTTGATAGCGCCAATACCACCTGTATGCTCAGTCCAGATTGATTCAAAAGCTTTCTTAATGGGTTTTTCCACGTCATGTTTAGCTACGTAAACAAATGGTAAAATAGAAACTGCAAGATTTGTGAGTCTATCCGAAGCATGCTTGCTGATGCCTGTGATGATAGAACCTGAAATGACTCTTCGTCGCTCTTCTTCACCATCAAAATACAACTTCTCAGCATGGGTTACCAATTCCAAGACCCGCTCGTCTCCTGCAAGACGACAGAGATAACCAGCAGCGGAAGCAAAAGATGACACAACAGTATCATTTCTGTCATCCAGTTGTGCAATACAGCTCTTCAAGAATCGATCAGCAAACGGTCTTATGAGATCGCTGTGACGTACAACCAACGTGACTAATACTCTGCTACTGGCAACTTTCGAGGGTAAACCAACGCTCTTTCTGATCACGGTCAAAAGCTTCGGGGTCACTGCTTTCATGGTAGGAGCGTCGAGTACATCAATACATCTATCGATTGCATCCATCATAGGGGATGATCGAATACTCGCCAAACGCGTGGCATCAATTGCATTGTTTGTCATGCCGTACTTATCAGCGTTCAAGGCAATGTAGTTAACGGCTTGAGGTTCTAAAGTAGAAAGTAAACCCAACAGCTCTTCGATGAGCGTAGGAAGGAATGGTCTAAGACCAGTTCCACCTTTCTTGATAAGCTTTAGTAAAGTGTCCAGAGAGAAAAGTTGAACCTCTTGAGCTTGAGATTGAAGACCAGAGTTACCCAACAAAAATGGCAGCAATGTGGTAAGAGTCTCTTCAGCTCGCTGAGGAGAAGCACCCACGTCAACATCCACAATCCGAACAAGACTGTTGGCTAAACTGCGGCATAACGAAATACCCTGAGTCCGGACAGACTCCTTGATATCATCAAGAGATCGGAAGCTCATTTGCCAAATTCTCTCTAATGAATTCGAGTACTAAACAGAAATTCGTTAACAAATAAACCATATCCGTATACAAAAGTTGAAAATACCTTTGTAGGTTGAACACTGTCTAGCAAATCCTGGAGGGCGGCTGCACTCGCTTGACGAACTCGCCATTCTCGATCGCCCATTCGCTTTAGCAGCTCTTCCAAAATATCATCAAACTGATTGTCAATTACAGCGGCAGAGTCCAAAATCAGCGCATTCCAAATATCCTTCATGGACTGCTGCACAGCACTATTCGGGTCATATCTGTATCTGTAAAGCTTAGGTACCAAATTCTTAGCTAGCCGTGGATTTGATTCAAGGATATCTGTCAAGCTAGTTTTAGCTAAAATAGATCCTAAACCAAATGCAGCTCCTTTTCTGGTTGACCAAATAGCTGAACTAGACGCCAAAGACATAAATTTGTAAATTAAGCTTGGGTCACCAGCTTCGGCAGCCAAACTCATAATCTACGTCACAACGTTAGAGCTTGCAATCAAATTGCTCCTCATAGAGAAATACATACGTCTTTATATGTCGATACCGATCCGTCTCCTGTATTGAGCATACCAGGATCAAAAAGCTGTGTGTCCGCCGATACACGTCCAGCAGCACTAGTTCTCGAATCAGAAGTAAAACTTTGAACAAGACTATGAACTAAATCATCTTTCAATCGTGCGTCACCCTTTTCGTAGACCATACCTAGACCGCGCGACGCAGATTCTTGCACAATATCTAGAAACAATTGCGAGTTAGACTCTTCTACAGAACCAAGATTTCAAAAAATAAAAAGAAACACACCATCGCGATCTCCCAAAAATCCCAAAAATGCAAAATGCATCAACTTCAAACGATCTACCACTGGCTTTAGATGGCCACAAAATTGTACTAAACTAAGTAGCCATATGCAAGAGCTCTTCTTCAAAGAAGGCTTAGTTGTCTTAGAGAACTCCAACACCTTGTCCAAGATCGTGTCTAAAACATCATCCTCAATGATTTTCGGCCGAAGTCCACTGATGTCGAGAGTTCGATAAAGAGCAGTTGACTGCCATCCAGCTCCAATGCAGGTTAATGCCTCACCGCTGCCAAGAAGGAACTCGATCTGCTTGAACTCATGAAGCGCGAACAACGCCTCTGCAGCATCCAACTTGACTTTCGTATCCTCAGAGCAGGCGAACAGATTTCCGTACGCTTGCATGGCGCGGTCGCTGTTACTCGATTTTACAATATCAAGGAGCATTTCACTGACCTTGATAACGTCTTCGTTGGCGCAGAGGCCAAGGACGCCGTAGGCACCGAGTTGGGAAATAGCTAAGATAGATACATCGCGCAGAGAAGATACCGCATGCTTATCAAGATTTTTTGTGACGACTGAAAAGTAGCTTTTCACTATAGATGTATGAGCGGCTCCAAGGCGACCTCGAAGTTGCAATCTGGCAAAAATGTATGCTAAAGAAATGACAGCACCATGTGCACGAGGGAAATTCTGTTCAAACAAGTTAGATATAAAATTTATACGATCAAAATTGGCCACTTACCGACACATCTTCAACACAGCTCATAAATTTGGTTATGATGTTATTAGCACTGTCCATATCGAGATTTTCCGAGGTACATAGAATTCCAAGAGCATGACCTGCTAGAACTCGTGTATCAGTGTTGGAAGATACACAAAGAGCTTCGACAGATGATATTTTCGTCGCCCACAATGATACGAGATCCTTGGGAGCCATGCTTAGGAACTCTAACCAGATTTCTCCCGCCGGAAGCATGCCCGGATTTTGAGTGGAAAATCCCAAAAACGCCACTTCCATAAATCGTGGCAGGGCAGGCTCAGATTGGAACCATATTGCCAATAAATCTACCACATTTTGACGTGCACCATCATCAAAGGTCAAAGCCTCATCCAACTTATGCCTCCACCCTTCGTCGATGATAGATATGTTCTTATTGCTCTCAAAGGCCTTCATGACTAAGATCTGTCTCATAAACTCTAGCGACGGAATGAGAACAGAAGGCGGGACGGCTGATGCAAGAAACTCAGTACCACCATTTTTGTCGGGCGTAGCAAGTTTCTGCGCCAGGAGACCAAGCATTTCAGCAAAGTCAGGGAATGCATACTCTACTTCGTCGAACTCTTCCTTGCCAAATTTGAATTCAGGTCGATGAATTCTTTGAAACCAGTAAGGATGTAATCCTTTTTTTGCTTCAGCAATAATATCAGCTCTATTAGCAGGGTCAAGACCAAGAATACAAATATATCTAGCTGTTGGATCGCTAAATGGCAGAGCAGCTATACAAAATCTGAGAGCAAGGTACTGGCAGTTTGCATTCTCGTTTCCAAGTTCGATTTGACTAAGAAGAATTTCTCTTAGAGTAGGCAAATAGCTTGGATCTAAATCCGGAAGAATGGGGATCAAGCTGCTCAAAGCTTCATGAACGGAATTCCGCATATCTGGATGCTCTCCTTGCAAGCTTTTGAACAGAAAGTCGATGATATCCACATCCGATCTTAAAACGCTAGGCACTCGTTTCGCTAATGATCCAATAGCAATGTAAGCAAATCCTCGAAGATTTCGCTCCTGTACGTTTGAAATTCGAGCTATAGGCCATCCAGATTCGATAATCCAGCGATGCAGACTTGCAACAAGATCAGGAGCCACCGAAGCAACAGTTTGCGGCTTCGCGATCTTAGCAACCCAGTTTACAAATTCAATCGTAGCTAGTCTTTCTCGGGCCATTTCAGACATAATTCCAGCCTTGATAACCTCGACCATTTCAGGCAATGTATCAGCAGCAAGACTACTTTTGCAGAGCAATTGCAAAATACGAGCTCTGAATCTCGGATTTACAGGTGCGGCATCGTCTACCCCCAAATATAAACTATAAAGTCCACGAACTATATATTCCTTCTCGTAGTCAACATCTATTTTCCTCAAAGCATCTTCAGCGGCGCTGGCGACCTCATTTATACTCTCTTGTGATCCCACAAATGCGGGCCAGAATTGGTCCTCGCCGGTTAAAACTGCCATAGAAAATTTCAGAATAGCAAGTTTAACGGGCACTAGAGTTGAAACAGGAATCGTATCGCGAGAATTTGAGGTTAAAAATTCAAATTCGGCACGGGGTACACCAGGGCAGGAGAGAGAAGCAGGCCCATCTTCAGTTGGCATAAAAGCGCTATAATTAAGCATTAAAACGCTAGAGAAATGCCTGGAGAGAAACTTGGCATCTTCGGGGCGCTCGTCAAGTCCAAATACCGTGCGAAGTGAGTCTTCTTCTTTCGATCCGCGATCAGGAGCTTTCCACTGGGGTAACAGTTTGAGCACAATTGCAAACAGCGCTTTTTGAAACGGCGGATTATAGCTTGAAATGCCTTTAATCACCTCAGGTAAAATCTCATTTTGTTTCTAGAGATTTGAAAGTTAGAAATTGGCCGCTCGCACATAAAAGTAAATGCATACCTCGGTCGACAATCTGCTAATAGCCATCTGAATATACATCAGGCAGAAGTTACGCAGTAAAGACGGGTCTGATTCCACTTTAGGATCTCTGAATTGAGATAGGAGAGGCTCTACTGGAAGCGATATTGTACTGCGTCGAGTCAGGCTCATATCATCTAGGGAAAGGCGCGCACGCGATAAGGAAAGGCCACTCACGATGATTTGATTCGAGTGTTCAAATGCCCACAAATGGATACGACTTTATTGCGAACCGAAGCATAAGGAGATCCTAATTTCAGCAACAATGGTGCCAAATAGATCTTGAGCAGAGCTTCCAGCTTCGCGTCGGATCCCGCAAGTGCCACGCGCATCTCCACCTTGTTAACCAGCGCGAGTTCAGCGCTCTCCATGTTGTGAATTGAAGCAGACTATAGACCTTTTAATGCAATTGTCTTATTCAATCAAAAGCACACAAACAGATTACCAGCTTTTATAAACTAACGAAGGAGCGACAAATGACTTGATGATTCCAACCACGAACGAAGAAGAAGGCGCTGGACTTGGTCCTCGCGGTGGTGCGGCTTTACAGATGATGACCCTGACTTTGTGCTGACTCGGTTATTGAATTTTATTACGTCATCATTTTTTGATACTTCTTCAGCACATATAAACGCAGATGAAGCAGTCAGCAGCGTTTGGAAAACTACGTCCAGATTCTGCTTAAATCAGCTTCATCTCCACGAGTGCGGCCCAGTAATTTTCTCTTTTCCACAGTACTGAAGACGCTTGACTCAGCACTCAAACTTGATTACGTCATAATTCCATCCGCGCCACAAACCCAAACCTATTTTACAGCCTTTCCATCGCTTTTTCGCGTCTTTTGTGTTTTGGTCCGTTCTTGCGCAAATTGTCTGCTTTTCTTCCTCCTCATTTTTAATTCTAATACAGACCTTTTCTGCGGTTGTTATTAGCCAGAGATGTCTCGCACTGCCGCGGTTGTTGACACAAGTTACTACGACTGTCTGGGTGTGACGCCGGATGCTACGGCACTCGAAATCAAAAAGGCCTACAGAAAGAAAGCCATTCTTCTCCATCCTGACAAGAATCCCGACGACGAATCGGCTCAGGTCAAGTTCCAAGAGGTGTGTGTATTTAACTGGGCTTCAGGCCTTTGTTTTGATACCGCAATGCTAATTCGTGTCTAGGTTGGAGAGGCATATCAAAGTATGGAAGAAACGCATTTTATCACGCGACTATGCGCTTTCTGCACTGTCTGACACCTGCTTTTATTTAGTTTTAAGTGATCCTGACTTGCGAAAGCAATATGACCAGTTTGGAAAGGACCAGGCCGTTCCTGCCGCTGGATTTGGTGAGTCCCTTTTGAATTGCTATTTACTCGCAGCTGCTAATTTCTTTCATGCAGAGGATCCTGCCGACTTTTTCACTTCAATCTTCGGAGGCGAAGCTTTCTATGATCTGTAAGTAGTTACTCTTCGTGCGTCCAGTTTCTTTTCTATTTACCATGAGATGCTGACCTGTGACTGCACAGTATTGGAGAACTTTCTCTGATCAAAGAGCTCACAAAGGCCGTGGAGATCTCCCAAGCTGAAGAGAAGGAGGAAGCTGCTGCTGCTGCCGCTGCTACTGCCGCGGCCACCGCTGAGACTTCCGGTACCAGTACCGAGAGCGCTTCTGAAAAAAATACAAAGACTGCTTCTGCTGCGACTCCTGCCTACTCATCCCCAAAGTCTCCCACTTCTCCTTCGTTCACCTTCAATGCCACTCAAACTCCACCTAGTTCTTCGGAAGCGCCGAGTGGGGTTTCCGCTGCTGCTGCTGCTGCTGCTGCACCGGCCGCCGCATCATCTTCGCCCGCGCCATATCTTTCAATCATGGGCTCTGAAGACCATCAATCAAATATCAGTGGCATGTCCTCGGACGGCAAGAAGTCATCTTCCAGCCTCGAGAAGGAGAAAGAGAAGAAGAAAAAGAGTGGTTTGACTCAAGCCCAAAGAGAGGAAATTTACAAGTTAGAACAAGAGCGGAAAGCAGCTCGTCAAGAGAGAGTAGATCTTTTAGCTAAAAAACTCATTGAGAGACTATCTTTATATACTGAATCCGAGAAACGCTTAGATGTCGTTAACGCTTTTAAAGAGAAAACTAGAGTATGTATATTAACAACCTGGATCGTATTATACTAATTACTTCTTTACAGCTTGAACGTGAAAACTTAAAAATGGAGTCGTTTGGAATCGAACTTCTCCATGCTATTGGAGGAGTATACTATCAGAAGGGTAACTCTTTCCGCAAATCGTCGAAATACCTGGGCATAAATTCCATCTTCAGCAAGGTAAAAGAGAAGGGTACCATTGCCAAAGATACATGGAATACAATCTCCAGTGCCATAGATGCACAGTTGACTATCCAAGATATGACCAAAGCCGAGGAAAAAGGTGGAGATCACTGGACTGATGAAACAAAGGCTGAATTTGAGCGTAAAGTTATGGGTAAACTACTAAACGCAGCTTGGCGTGGATCTAGATATGAATTTCAAGGTGTATTACGAGATGTTTGCGACAAAGTTCTCGAAGACAAGTCTATTTCATCCAAGAAGCGGATGGAGCGCGCTGAGGCTCTTGAAATTATTGGTGGAATTTTTAGACAAGCAGAACGTGATCCAGATGAAGATGACGATGCACGAGTATTTGAAACTTTACTTGCAGAAGCAACTCATAAGAAGCACAAAAAGTCAAAAAAGAAATCTGACTCTACGGCTCCAGAAACCTCTTAGAAAAAATGCACGAACGGTAATATTTATCAATTTCTTTGTGTGTGTGTGTGTGTGTGTGTGTGTGTGTGTCTGTGTTTTAGTATGTATTTGAACATCCTTGTGTTGATATTGTGTATGATGAACTGAAATACTTTTTAGTATCTATTTTATCTAGTTGCTTGTTACCTTTTATATTATTTTTTTTTTATCTTTCGTTTAAGCTCATAAATTTGGTGTGCAAGTTTTTATTTTTTTTTTCATGTCTTTTTGTGGTAGAGAACTCTGCTATAAGATAAATTTTGGTGTCTTGTTGTGTTCTTTTATTATCTTACTATGACATCTTAAGTGTAATACATTTTATATTTTCTTCTTTTCTAGTAATTTACTGACATGCTTGATAAATAGTAAATGATGAATAAACTGTATTAATATCTAATAATTATAAAAATAGACTCCTTACGCAATAATTTATATATATATAGATATATATAAATATACATATCTAGAAAGCAAATGACACCGAAATTTCGCCAGTCGCCCACCACCTGAATAAAACACCTCATATCACATAAAATGACTCCAAATAAGAAGTTGAAAAAAAAAATCATTCGCACAACTAATGTATATAAATTTGTATCAATACGCCACCGTTTATCAACTATAAATGTGTAAAAAAATAAAAAAGCAATCTTAATACTATAATGTTTATTTTTTTTCTCTTTTTCTCTTTTTTTCCTCTTTCTCCATCAATATAGAAAATATATTCTCAACTGATATAAATTCGTACAGATACTTCATTCGACCACCTCGAGTGAAGGTCTAATTCATGCCATGCAGTCTCCAAGTCGATTTTCAGAATATTTCCATCAGTACTTAAAGACGATACTGGCATTACTAAACCTTGGATTGTAATCAATAGTTTCATTACAGCTTCCATTCCACCCTTGGCTGACAGGTCAGAGATGTAAATGCCTAAAGTTCCCAGTACCTTTAAATCAACGTCAAGAAGAGCGCGACCTACAGAAGGTACAACGACTTGCTGTCTCTGAATAGCAGCAGCTCCAGTGATCTTGTTTAAAATTCCCAAAGCACCGATCTTTACGGATGTGAATTGTGTTTTGACTACAGCCAGCGGAGCAGCTGTGAAAACATCCCACTCGCTACTTTTAAGTCGAGTCATCATAATACCAGGATCATCGCTTGGATTATTAGTGTTTGTAAACTCGGCTGTATATCCAGTAATGTAAGATCTCACGACGTAATCCCCACCTGCAGAAAGAGCAGGGAACATAGACCGTCGAACAGGTTCCACAAACTCGGCATTTGCATTCTCGTTTACGTTGAAAGCTGCAAGTAAACTGAATCCTCCTGCTCCTCCATAGAAATTCGAAATAAACATCAATCGACCATCATGAAGGCTAAAATAAGGATCAACAGGTAGTGCCATCCGAGTCGGCCTCAATGAAACTGAAGTGCCACGAATAGTCTCTGCTTGAATCTCCGATAAAATCTTCATGTCGTGGAATCCTGGGGTATCCGTGATATAAACAGGACCACCAGAAAAGCATCTAGATGCGGCATGCATACTCGAATAAGTTTCAATAGTCGTCATAAACATGTCCCAGTCAGGAATAGCATGAAGCAGAGATGTAAGGACATTATTCATCGCATTGCAGTAAATATGCCAATGATGACTAGAAGGAATATTTGGGAAAAAATCTAGCAATAGGATAAGTATAAACAAAAAAAAAAAAAAAAAAACCTAGGTGCGTACCGTCAGAATTGCGCACTGTTGGTTTAACGTAGTTAGTCTGGACCAATGAGTAATAAAAGTACTGAGAGCTCATAGCCATACAGTAATTAATCCTTCTGTTAAAATATCTGAGAGATTGTAATTTAAGAGCATCCTGATAATTTTTAAATATATCACTTTGTCGAATATCATCGCCTTCCACGTCATAAATATGCATCTGAACATCCGCTTTAATGACAGAAATTCCACTGGAAGATAAAAAGCGATAAAAGTCGTCATAAAATTGATTCACGTCCCGGCCACTGTCAAATTTGTCAGCGTGCTTTTCCAGAGTAAAAACAATGTTTACTATTACCTAACCAGGTGCACATCCTCACCGTACAAGCGTCCTTTGACAAGTGTATACATTTTTGCAATTTGTCCATCAGGGGAAAACCCATTCCAGTAACCAAGCAAGGCATGCCATACAGCAACGTGCTTGATATACGGATATTTCTCCTTAATTAAGTCTACTGTATATTTGAGACCCTTAGGAAATTTCTGATTTGCTTCGAACGCCAGCAACCGACGCTTGTCATCGGTAGTCTGCCAACCGTCATCAATGATTACGAGTCCAACTCTAACGTCATTGTCGTGCAATGATTGCAAAGCGGTCATGATTTTATCATGAGAAACATCAATTCCCATCGAATTCCAAGTGCAGAAGCCCATCGAGTCAAGCCATTGCTCATACCAAGTTCCAGATACGGGTTGGTCAGGAGCAGCTCCATGCGTAACAATAGGATGTACGATAGGAGCAGCAGCCTCTTCAAAGTCAACTTCAGCTTCTTTAATGGCACTTGTAATAGGAGGAGATATAGTTTCAGTCAAAGTCTGAACATTGGATCTGAGAGTATAAAATGCTGCCTGGACAGCTTGAATAGGGTCCTTGCTCACTCCCACAAAAGCCGAGTATGACTGATGCTGCGGTGCTGTATTCTGTATTTCAAATATCACTTTACCCTCTCCAGACTGTAAGTAGAAAATGAAGTGGTTCTGATATCGAGGATTGTTAGCTAGAGCTGAATCATGTACTTAAGTATGCTTACCTTCAGACTTGACATGGGAAGCACGCAGACATTAAACCCATCCTGTCTCTGAAAAAGTAGCATAAAGGCTTCTCTCTCAACGTGAAAGTTCTTCATGCCATGTTGGGGGCCCATCCAAGAATGTTGAATGCGAACCAAAGAGAGATACTGTAACATGCCTGCAGGCTTGCCAAGTACAGTTCTGGTCGCTTGAGTCAGCGATGGTGCAGCGACACCATTCACTTTCCAGATTTTACTATCAGAGACTTCACTGACTGTTTCAGTAGTTTCCAAAGCATGCGAACCATCAACGAACAAGTCCTGAAACCCAGGAAACTTATCAGCGCTATTTCGCCGAGGACGAATAAGTTGGATTCGCCCATTACTCTCGATACTTCCGCACCATTTCCACTCGTCTTTAGCAGCAAGCCTGTACCGTGCCGTAAACTGGAGAGAATCCGAGTTAAAAGGCGGAACAAGGCTTACTGAAAACTGATGTACTTGTTCGGTGTTCGCAGTACTGCATAGTTTTATTCTGTTGCTTCCTGGCGTCGGCTTAAACACAGTTGGAATCCAGTCCGCGTCATTTACGCTCCACCACAATTGTATCTCAAAGCCAGATGGAAGCTGTGTTGTACTTTCTTCAGTAAAAATGAAGGCTCCAAAGTCCAACGCACGCGACTTTGCGCAGGTTGCTGAGTTAAGTGGAGGGTAAAGTGATATCGAGGAGATAATGACCATATTTTATTACGCTTTCACAACAGTCTCATTGGTTTTAAATAATGTGTTGTGTATATAAGAAAACTGCTGAATAAATCAGATAAATGTTGCTCTCAGATGGTGTTTGGCGGTGATTTAATTTTGTGGGGGGTCAGCGGACGCATGACGTCGCTCAGGCGCGTGGCACGTGAAGAGCCACAATGTTTGCGCACTTATCAAAACTATATGCCCAATTAGGTAAAGTATAAGCAATGAGTCTGCTATTCACTAATTAATAGTAGGCAAAGTATGATAAAATCAATCTTTAATACCTGTATTTCGTCACTAAGTGGTGAGTATGTATATTTTAGCTATATCAACACTGTCGTTCGTTAGCCTGTCCTTCCGAGTAGTTGCGTTTACAAGTCCACGCATCCACGCGTCTAAGCACGACCAATCTGCAAAAATATAGACAAGAGATAATTCGAGTTTGTAAACATTTCAAAACAGGTTAATAACCCAAACTTTTATCAGTAACAAACATTTCTTGCAACAATCTCATTTAACAGGAATGTTCTCATTGTAGCAATATAACTATATCATTCAAAAACCAAATCCGAAATCTACAAAAATTCATATCTTTTTTTTTATGTCTGTTAAAGACCCAATTTTAAACCAAAATAGACACACGCACACACACACACATCAACAAAATCCATCACAGGTTATTAAATTTTGTTAATGCACTATTGAAAGCCGTTATATACAAAATCAAAAGTTAACCTTTCTATTGTACACCCCTGTGTAATTATTCATTCTATCTTTTACTTTGACTTCTTACCCTCAGCGCCTGCAGCACGCTCACGCTCGCGCTTGGCGTAGATCTCAGCAGTAAAGGGCCTAAGATCGAAAAAAGTTAGCAAAATTTCTCTAAATTTATAAACACAGGATAAGACATACTCTTCAAATTTTAACGCAATCGCGTACATAATAAGCACAAGGAAAGACAAAAGGATTCCGGCAGGCTTGCAGTACCATAAAGCAGTACCAAGGAAGGACAAGAAAGATCCAAAGTACATTGGGTTATTTGTAATGTTGAAAGGGAAGCCAGTCACGCGATCGTCCATGAGGATTCCAAAGTAGTCACCCAGGTAAGTGCCAGTAACACCAAGGGCGTACATGCTGCTGAGAACAAGTACATTTCCATAGACAAAGAGAAGAACGGCAAGCATTCTGGTGGGAGGAATATCGAGACGAGCACAGAATGGCTGATCGCGTAGGGCACGTTCATAGCTGGAGGTATGTCAGCATTTGATTACTTTCCAAATATTTTGTCAAAATCCCGGTATATTACACCAAAGTCTCGCGCAATCAATAAACTAAAAAACTTACAGGAAATCGCGAACAAGTCCTAGGGAGAAAATGGTAACCGCAAGAGCGTAGCAACCATTCTTAGCACCGCCAGCCAGCTTTGTCAATGCATGAGTGTTGTATTCTACACATAAACAAGTTAGAATTCAATCTCCTTTAATTATTATTTATCTTTTAAATGCAATCTCTCTTGTAAGAAAACAACTTACCAAGGCGAGCCACAATGTTCCAAAAGGTGGGGTTGAAGATGATTGAGATCGCAACAACTACAATTGAACAAACAGCATTGTTAATAAGCATTCACTCTGTATATTCACAATACATTCATCATACTCAAAAGAGACTGCTTCGAGAAATCAATATATGACATAAAAGAATGGAAGAACTCGGTCGGAGTACCGAATTCCTTCAAAAGTTCATTCTTAAGCTCTTCCATTTTATCCAAAAGTAGCAAATCTACTCAATAAATGATTAGCGATTTCCCTATCCAATCAAACTAATTTCAACTGCTTTAGCAATCATCTTAATATACCTTTTTAAATATAATCAATTGCTTATATAGAGCGTCTTGAGTAAACTATTCCAAGGCAGAAAAGAAGTCGGGAAAGTTAAGAAGCTTTGAGAATCCTCGAAGCCTTCAATTTCCCGCTTCCGAACCAAAAAATAATTAGTACACACCCCACTGCTAATGTCAGCTTAGAGTTTTACCCCCTTAAAACAAACGCGTTCTTTGCCTTTGACGCGTCTTCAATCATAACAAAATACTCTATCGAAAGTAACACGATATGACTACAAAGTCGCACTCCAAAGCTAAGCCTGTAATGCGGATACCGCATAGATCTTTGAGAAACTCTAGTTATGCTATTGCAAAACCTCATATTATACCTTGCAAAATTGAGCACGATGGACCAGCAAATGTATCTAAATATTTCAAAGTCCAAGAGTTAACAGAAGTCATCTCACCACTTTGCGAAACAAAAGATTCAAAAAAGATTAGTCTTAATGGAAAACCGTCGCACACATGTTTATACGAAACGTACTTTCGCGGTCGGAAACTAGTTGGTAAAAAAATCAACTTATCAGAAAGAGGTTATAAAGGATTTATCCTGCCGCCTGTTCCAGATGCAGTTTCTCAACCATTTTCCAATTCATATTATGACAATTACGATGAATGTAAGGACCCAAACGAAGAAGAAAGTGATGGTGAATCTCAATCTTCTGAAATCCCATGGATTCCTACTAAGGAGTTCAAAGAGATTTATGTATGGAATCATGATACAGCTCCAAATTCGCAGTCGGATCCATGGATAAAGGCCTTTGAGGAATGGTCATCATTCTCTCATTTAGTAAGTGTTTTCTATATTCTTTCAGACTCATTCAATGTCTTTAACATTATTCAAGATTCACGACGAAATGAAAGATGAAAATAAACTACTTTCGGAGAGCCCGCGAAGTGAAGATTCAATCGCTATACCGAACAATTATCCAGTACAATCTCATATAGCAAATCCTTCTGTCGTTGTGTTGGATGAAACCACATCAGTCGCACTCCACATCTAATTAAATACTCTGATTGTGCAATAAATCAAGTACGAGATCTATTGCAATCTGATATGAATTACACTACAATGATATAGCACGGAACAAAACATAAGGAAAACAACAATAATGAAACAATTAATAATATCATTAACTTTAGGACATTTAAAATGTAGGGTAAAACAGGGCAAAGACCTCAATGTTCGTACCGCAGATCAAAAAGCAATCTGTTGACAATGCATACCAAATTAATTACCAAGACCACGAATCTTGATTCTCACTTATCTTACCCTCACCTCGTACAGCAGACAATAAATTACTGTTTCCACTTCCAGTCTTGCTAGTAGAAAATATATCAGTACGTAAAATAGGTGTTCCTGACTCTGCTGCATGCCCAACAATTGGTTCATCATGTCTCTCGTCTTCTTCGTCAGTACCCGAAACGGGTGACCCTGAATGCGACCGTGCCTGCGCAGCCACATACGACGCTCCATAAAATACTGCTGAACTAGTGCCTCCTTTCGCCTCGTCATCTTCTGATTCTCCCTGACTGGCTTGCATACTATTGATAGATAATGCAAGTGCATCCGTTGCGGATTTCAAAAGTTGACTATCATTCATGCCCAACTCTGGTCGCGCAGAACGCTTTGCTGCGGCTGCTGCCAAAGCGGATGTTCTTCTCCGAATTTGAGGAGGCTCAGTCGATGCTACAAAATTACCAACTCCAGGCTCTCCTCTGACATCAACAGCGTCAACAACAAATCGTCTTCCGTCAGCAACAGCAGTTGTGATTCCACAATCAGCGTTAACAGCATTGGGCCTCTCTTGATCATCGGCTGTTCTGGAATACAAACTTCCTTCTAGATCTTCGTCCATTTTAGAAATCCTACCCACCATCCATTGGCGACCTTGAAGAGCAGGCATAATCTGCTCGTCATCACGCAAAAAGCAGTACGGCGCTCCATCATTAAATGCCGCCCATACACGGTTTGAATTATTCACCTTTGAACTGGTCGGTAAGAATAGTGCTAAATCGCCTGATTTGAACCTATAGTCAAAACTTAGCATGATCACTTATATCTCATTTCAAAAAGAGAAAAATTCGACTCACGATTTGTATGAAATCTTGTCATTAGAGTCTTTCTTTGCACGACGTGCTTTCTCACGATATAATCTTGCCATCTTATTCCATTTTCGAGCAATATATTCAGCTTCTTGTACCCTTCTTTGAATCAAACTAGAAAATTGATCATAATCAAAATTAATAGCATTCAAAAATCGAGCGTAGCGCGCATCTTCTTCTTCCTCCGTGTCAACTGAGACTTTAGAAGCATCCAACCAATGTAAAACCTCAACGTCTGGAATAGAAACATCTTCT
Organism: Myxozyma vanderwaltii; assembly: GCA_030556335.1. Taxonomy (NCBI): domain Eukaryota; kingdom Fungi; phylum Ascomycota; class Lipomycetes; order Lipomycetales; family Lipomycetaceae; genus Myxozyma; species Myxozyma vanderwaltii. The sequence goes on along the minus strand of JAKTPV010000092.1, from coordinate 31,269 downwards.
TCCGAAAGTGGCTGTTCATTTCTTTGGTCGGCTTTTCTTTTTTCTCGCTCAGATTCAGGAAGAATTTTATAGAGCGCATCGTCCATGGAATTCGCATTTAAAATCATTTGCTTAGATTTCGTACATGTTATTCCCATCGCGTCCATAAGTTGGCGCGACCGCCGATATAAAGTGTACAATCTCTGAGTCAGATCACGAGCGCGAAGACTGCGTGACGCATGCGATGCATTCAACTCATTGAATGATTTTCGAACAGAGGTTACCTCGTTTTCAAGTTCTCGAAGACGAATTGAAGCTTCATCGTATTTTTTAATCCGACTTTGCAAAGCGCTTTCAATATCAACTTCTGTAGGCTCTCCCTCAAATCTCTCATTCATAAGCATTCTATAAAATGTTCTTAGCCTCTGACTACCCTCTGAAAGATGATCTTTCAGTGCAATGTTCTCTTCTGATATATTGAGACACTTGTCCTCAGCAGCGGCCAGCCGCTGCCTTGTATCCTTCAACTCTTCAAGAGCCTCTTCAAGTGCCTCGTCAAATCGACCATTATCTTCATATTCTCCTTCTTTGTTGTCTTGAGAACCTTCAGCGTGCATACGCAGCAATTCTTCAAGTTGCCTAGTACGCGCCTTCAGACTGTGTTGCGCTCTAGCAGATTCGCCAAGTAAATTAGCCAAATGAGAAGACCCTTCACGCTCAGCGCGTAAAGTCTCTCTCAAACTGCGAATTTCAAAATCGAGCTCAGATTTAACCTCTTCCAAATCGCGTTCACGCTGTTGTTGAATATCAAGAGCGCTTTCAAGGTTGGCAATTAATCCTTCTTTATCAACTCGACTCTGTTCTAAAGTATCTTCTGCTTCTTCCATGGCATAAATATGTGCTTTTAAAGTTGAAATCTCTTGATTGAGAGATTTACGCTCACGTTGAAATTCGGCTTCTTGCTGAGATAAATTAGCAAGTAGATCTTGCTTAATAACTTCAATCTCTTGCATATTGCTCTCAGTTTCGCTCATTTGTTTGCGTAGACGATTGGTATATTCCCTTTCTTGATCGAGAGTTGCTTGAAGTTGCTGCATCTCACTCTTCAAGTCTGCCACAGATGGCTCAGATTCTTTGGTCGCCTCCGCGGAAAAACTGTCCGGTTTCAATGCACTGCCGCCCTTACGGCTTCCTTCAAACTCAGCCATGGAAGTTCGCGGAGATTGAGATGTCGGCGAAGAATGGCGAGTTGGAGGAGAGCTTCGACGAGATGTTGCGCTAGCCTGCGAAGTGAGCGGCAGAATTGGAATAGGTGATTGAACTCTCTGCTGCATAGGAAGTACGGGGTGCAACTGAGGAATGTCACTTGCCACAGGAGCAGAATGATGGCGGGCCGCTAACAACGGATGACTAGGAGTCGACGAAGATGGAGCGGCGGAAAAATAAGAACTACCTCCTGAACCAGCAGAAGGGAGACCTGACGATCCTTGTACTTGTTGTCGATGTAACAAATCTTCCAAACGTCTAATACGAGATTCATATGCCTTCACCTTATCCTGTAATTGCCTGTTCTCACTCAAGATACGATCATTGGAAAGTGAACCCTTCTCGTCGGGAGATGAATGCCGACTAGACTCATTAGATCGTTGTTGAGGCACTGCAGAAACAAACATGCTATTACGCATTTGTTCCACGAAACTTCCATGTTTGAGCATTTTCTCGCGACGGCGAGACGATGCGGTAACACGCTCACGAGTCGTGTGGTCCAACTCCTGAAATAATTCTTGTAACTCCGCATACATGGCATCTGTTCCAGGAATACCCTTCAAGCATTCTAGAAACTGATAAATATCCTCTCTTGTAGCCGTGGGTACAGCAGCCTGCTGATCATTAGCGCCAACCAGATTGAGTTCTACAGCCAAAATGCTGGAATTTGAGTTTTTGAGATTGTAGATGCTATTCACACTACCAGAAGGATTAGTACTGCTGTTGTGTGTATGTTGGAAGGTACCAAGGCTGTCTCCATAGCGCTTCAACCATTTACTTCGCCGTTTTTGCTCATCATCTTTCCAAATAGCAAATTCCTCTGCAACTTCACCGGTCAAGGACTTGATTCGCTGACTCCATTCAGCTCGTTGTACAGATTCAATCAATAAAGAGCCATATATCAATGGGAGTTGGTTCATTTTCTTAAGTATAGCTAGAGACGCCTTCGAGGTATCCAACTCACGTTCGATCGACGCAAGATCGGGCCGGATAGGTGACGCACGAGACTGCACAACAGAAAGGGTATGAAGTTGACGTAAAGAAGAAATCTGGATAGACGACTTTTTGCTTTGAGCATTGCGGTTTATTTCCCAAAGTTCCGAAACCGCTGACGAAACATTTGGCAGACAATCACGCTGGTGCAAAGACGACAAACGCATTATTGATCTCATACTCGCTGGAGTACTTGGAAGGTCTGCTATATATTCAGCATCTAAAGAGTCAAATTAGTTGAACTGTAAAACCATAAGAGAGAAAAAAAAACCTGACCTTTCGTAATTTTATTCACAATGGCGTGCAGATCTTCGAGCATAGCGGAAATACCATCAAACGGTTCGTCGGCAGTGTCATCAGCGGGATCAGAGGCTTGAATATCGCGGCCTAGGACTTCGGAGTCGATTGATACTTTAGCCAGAACAAACTTGATATCTCTGATTCTGTCTTGAATATGTTGCTCGTTGAATTCAATATCGTTTTGAATGGCCTTTACTTTGTCGCGGTCCACCCAAGCAGATAGAGTGCCGCCGCCGAAGCAGTCTATAACTGGAAGACGGTCCAAGATTTGCAAAGAGCCAGACCAGTCAGTGGACTCAAATTGCTGGGAGAGCTGGGTAGCGGTAGAAACTATTTCTTTGAACGATTTGTCAATGTTGTTCAGATGCTGACGCAGATGGGCCATGGCAACCCCGACAGATCTACGAATGACTTGGCTCTCCGCGATGGTTAACCTGAAGGTCTGATTCAGCGACTCTGACCGCATGAGAAGATTTTTAGACCATTCTGCACGCGCCTCAAAGAGCTCTACCAGCTCCGCTTGGGTAGGCTTGACATTAGTGGTGTTAGGGATGGGCTGAGTGTTTAAGGGCAATAGAGGACTGTTGGTAGGAGGAGGAGTCGGGCTGGGATGAGCCAGGAGCAAACGGTCAAAAAGATAAAGTTCGGTCTGGAAAGTGTCAGATACAAGCTAGACAGGGAGAGGTTGTTGGTCGTACCTCTGAGGCAATGCTGACCATACGCGGTTGAGTGGCGCGCGCAGTCATGAGGATTTGCTGGCCGGCTGCAATAGTGTGCTGCAGAGCGAGGGCATTTTTGAGGTCGGACAGTCTGCAGTAGAAAAACCGAGTCAGTATCTGGTAAGCACATATTAATTCAGGCTACTCACGTCTGGAAGTGCTGCGGGTTGACCTCGCTGAAGCGGCCAGTGTGTGCGTTGTATATCCGCAGAGGCATGGCTTATAAGAATGGACTGAGCCCAGAAACAGAAATATGATAATTGAGTCGTTACACACAATAAACAGCAGCAAAAAGCAGTACAGTCTGACCAGCAGACACACACAAACACGAAGCTGCTTAGACGGTAAATACGAGGACTCGTAGCTCGCCGGGCGCACGAGGATAATGCTCTTAACAGCAGTCCGTCTGCGCGCCCAACCGGCCTCGTTCTCGGCGAAAAAGCCTGATGTGCAAGTGTCGCGTTTCGCCTCAAAAGGAGAATCGCGATAATGCGCTTCTTGAAGGAACAGCAGAACAGCGCGGGTCCTAGGAAACGACAATGGGGGAAGAAGCAGCGGCGAACGGACAAGTTTGAGTTAGGCGCGATTGCGGAGGGCTATTGTCTTTGTGCGCGGGCTGGGAGTAAGGCCCTTGTACCGGCATCGCAGAACAGACCTTGATTGGCCGCCGCACGCATGAATGGCGCTGAGCTCTGAGCTCCCACGATAATTCGCCGCTACCGGAGAAGGAAGCCGGCCGGTTTGCTCCTAAGTTCGGCTGTGATTGGACGTATATTGGACCAACCGGTATATAAGATTCATTTTGGGATCATAGTAGTGGCTCTGTCAAGCGGGATGTTGGTCTGTTGATTGATTGGCTGATTGGCTCTGTCTGCTCGTCGCTATCGGATGGCATGTTGACAAAATTTGTTATTTTGGAGTTATCGCTTGTTGTCTGCTGGGTCTGGCTGACGCATGCTGACTGCTCAACAATCACATTTATAGTGTCGTATTGCACGTCGTATTGTGTCATTTAAGAACCGAATCGCAGTCCTCGGCCTGCTTTACTTAGATGCCTTTGCTGATTTGGCCCTTCGCACCTCTCTCTCCTGCTCAAAACAAAAAGATAATCGTACATTTTATTTACTATTAAACATCCAATAAACCTTCCCAATCCTTAATGATCTCCACCCTAGCAACAATCATTTTCGTGTTATTAGACGCCGCTATCTATTTAGCTAATAAGCTTAGCTCGGAATCTTCTCTTTGGGTAAGGGCTGCTTTTCCGTTCAAATCCGCGGACACTCACCATTTCATTTTCAGCGTCAATTAAATACTATTAGACTCATTGAAATAGTTTATCGCCTTGCTTGAGGTCCTCTAACTTGATGCTACTACATCATACCATCTTTTCGAGTTCTAGCCATCCCACGCGTGTGAAATTAAGCAAGCTATTTTACAAAGCAATTGAACCCTTACCCGCAGAGATCTGAGCCCTGTTGACGAAAGCTTATCTACTTTACCACCCTCCACTCACATCCTGCTCATACACTAGCGCAAGCTCACTCTCTTCATTCTTTTCTTTCTCTGCGTATGCGGGTTCAACTCCAAAGAAAGGGCAGATAATTTCTCCTGCCACGCTCTCGAACATTCCGTTCACAACTCCCTTCAGATCATCTCCGGTCTGCGCAAAATCAGGGTAAGCATTCACCTCGAGCAGACTGACATTAGCATCCTCATCCAGTAGAAAGTCAAATCCGTAGATCTCGAAAGCATTCGGAATGGGCTGAAAATGTAGCCTTCCAAGACTGATGGCCGCTGCAAATGTTTCGCCTGTGGTATCCTTAATTTGGCTCCAAACTTTCTCTTTATCGAATCCTTCAAGCGACCAAAAGCGTCTAACTGAGCCTTCGTCCTTCATATCACCCTGTAAGCAGGTATTTGTCAGATGGATTTCTAAATCTGCAATCTCATCTGGACTTGAATATGCCTTTAAAGCAAACAAAGCAAGCATATCCTTGTATACATATACTTTCAGTGCTTGACTAGCCACAACATATGTTCGGATATGGAACTTACGCATTCCGCATGATGGTAAGAGTAAAGGTCGGTCCACGTATCGCTGGATCAAAAAATGTCGAATCTGAGAAGTCACAATTCCGTTCCCTTGACTAATCCTCAATGGCTCTACACCTTCCTCTTCCTCTTCAACCTCTTCTTCCTCGTCACTATCTTCTTCAAAAGACTCAAAAATCTCAACGAGTTCTTGCATCGTTTTAAATATCCGGATTCCCTGCCCTCGGTCGCTCATACTAGGCTTTAAAATCCACCATGTCTTTTCCTCTTCCAGCTGATCTCTAAATTCATAGATCTCATCCAGCATTTCGTCCAGATATTCCGCGTAGTCAAGTTCTAACTCATACGATTCTGGAAAGTGTTTCGTAAGAATATTCTCAGGATGTTTAACTGTGTAATTAGCTATACTATGGGCTAAATAGTTCTTACGGATTAGTGCTTTTCTAAAATTTGAGTAACAGTCAGCCTTCTGTACAGAAAAAAAACAGCACAGCACAAAAACTTACCTGTAGATATAAGAGCACGCTAAATAGAACTCATCATTTCCCATCATTCTATCAAAATTAAGGTCCTCATACTCTGCATAATGTAGTATCTTTTCTTTGGAATCTTCTCCTAGTAAAGTGTATTCAGGATCATCCACAATTTTCACTCCAGGTGCAACTTTCCTCAAACTATCAACTAATAGTGGATATAAATACGATTCCGGAGAATAAGTAATTACTGCGGTAAACGGAGGGGTGGAGTCTTTACTCTTTTCGTCGCATCTTCAATTGAAAAAAAAAATAGTATAAGAAAATCATCACAAAACAAGATAGTTAAGAGTAGAATTGGTGCATCGTGTCTAGTATTATATAGGTCTACAACACAGATATGTATCCTCTTTCTATAACTCAAAAACCTATGACACCCCGATTTCCCTTTTCAAGATCCTTCAAACTAATAGAATGAAAACAAACTTACAATTTCAACTCTCCACTGTATCCAGGTACACTTTGGAAATTTGCCTTAAGAGGGGTGACACTACAAGCTTGTTAGTATAATACCGGCAAGTTAGGTTTAGAAACTTACCTAACATAGCCCTTTGTAATGGCCCATCCATCATTTCCGATAGGTTCCTCAGTAATACTATCCTGAACAGCCCCCAAATTCGGCATCCACTTAAACTTCAGTTTTCCATCTTCTTCGGCGGGTTCGATTCGTTTCGTTCGCTCAACCTCAGTACCATCAGACTGAACAGAGATAGGATCCTCAAAATACTCGAAAGAAGATCCCCATCTGTTTGCTAAAATATGGGTGTATTGAATCTTTACATCTTCGTGAAGCTCTTTGTTAAGAGGAACGTTGATTGTAAAAAGATCTACGCTATCATCCTTCGGCCACTCCGCGTATAATTTCTTAATCAACTTTACAGAAACTGAGCATGCAGTGTTAATATGATCAGCGACATGATTCCGGGAGCTATAAGCGAATGAAATTCCAATAGCAGGAACTCCACACTGTAGATAGGCTCGTTAGTAAAGTTTATAATAAAACTATCAGGATTGATGAACTAACCAAAGCACCTTCCATGGCACCACCAATAGTCCCACTCGACAAAATGAAAATGGCAGTCGAATTTCTACCATAGTTTGGTCCAGAAATAATTAAATCAACAGGTCCCTTCTCTTTAAACAAATGGTGAATGCCAACTTGCGCACATGAGGCAGGTGTACCGTCAAGGAGAACCCATTCTTCCCGGCCTTCACCTTTCTTCTTGTAGTATGGTCCTTCGTATGGCTTGTCAGGATCCTCGGCAGGAGTAATGTAGCTAAACTATATGTCAAACTATATCCTCTGCAAAAGATAAATAATAGGTTGGGGGTAAATACCTAGCAGTCATAGACTGCCCCACAAAATGAGCTTTCCCAATCCAGGATCTATGATAATGTTAGCAAGGGGCAAATCGACTTCTAGTATACGAGAGTTTCCAATTAGTAGCACATACTTTTGGCAATCAGGAAGAGCAACGCTGATATCCCAGTCTGTTAATGTTTTCAATGCTTGAATAAAATAAGCAATATAAGGAGAGTCGTCGCCTGGAGGACCGTCGTCATTGGTAATCTTTTATCCAATATGTTAACATAGTCCGCCGACGACCACCCATATTAATAATCATAAATAGATACGTACAAGAACATGCATATTTATAAATCTATAATCACTTGGTCTGTAGAGGGTAAAGTGTAGAGACAACAATAAAACAAATTTGAATGTATACAGATACTGTCAGTAAACCAATGCAGTCTTTTTTTCACTTTAAAGTGGTTTCGTTGGGACTGTACCGAATTAGCATTTCTTAACTGAGGCTCGTGTTCTTTGCACACTTTACTACAAGAAATGCCACCTATGTACAAAGTACTGAAAGTCCGGCATTTAGATGTATAATTTAGGTCCTTTTTTGAGTTTACGGATGTAAATACTGATAATTGATGGAATAGTGTGTATGGCATTACCGAAATATAGTACACAAAGCACTTTTTCTTACGATTAAGAAAGCAAACCAGTGCAATTTAAATGCCGATTTTTAACAGCTATAACTGAATAAAAAAGCATCCAAATAATTGTAAAGAAGTACTCGGGACGCCCAGAATTGTTTAAAGTATTCTATATAATTTACTTCTTATTCCCATATTAAACAAAGAAAATAAAAGTAAAGTGAACACAGCAGTAAAGTCATCGGCAACCCCTGAAATCTCAATTTTTTTTTGCTCCCAATTTCGTCCCAATCAGTTGGCCATCAATTTTATTTTCATAAACCATATTCTACAATAATGGATTAAGAATGGCTCCGAAATCGTTAAATATAAATAGTACATCAAAACCAAAGCCAGCGACTACGGTATCAGCACCTCCGAAAGCTGCAGCAAAAGAAAAAATAACAGAGCCGCTAACAGGATATATTGTTCGACCGACTGCTCCTACTCCAGGATTACGTATTTACGCCAATGCAGCAGTGTTGAAAGCCCATGGTGTATCTAACGGTGAATTGGTACGAGTATGGAAAGCTCTTGATTCAGCGTCTAGGAGAGGAGGTCATGGAATTGGTGCTGTTGGACAAATCTTTCTAGGCGAAGCTGCTATTGATACCGCGGCTCTACAACTTTCGTTTGGTCTAAGAGGGCTTTTATCTACTTTATTGGGTGATAGAGTAAGACTGGAAAAATATACTGGTGCTGTTGGTGAAGCAAAGAAAGTTGAAGTTGGAAGTCAAGAGCAGAAACAAGAGGAAGCTGTTCAAGTTGATGAAGAAGGCGTATTAAAAGTTTTGCGTACGCTATTGCTCCTATTTACATTTTTATGTGCCAGCGCTGAAACTAACGATGAGATTTAGAAACAATCAAATATGTCTCGAGAAATCAAATTATTACTACCGATACTTTCCAATTTCGCATATCAGACATTTCCTCACCCTCATTACATAAATCACCTACTCTTCCGCAGATTTATACAATTTCCCCACATACCAAAATTTCGATTATCAATTTGCCATCACTTGCATTACCGCCTCTAGAATCTTCATCACCAAGGTCACCTCTCAAGTACGGATACTCAAATTTAGGCGGTCTTGAACATGAAATTGATCTTATTCGTAAAACCGTTGATTTACCACTCCTTCGACCTGAAATCTTTTCACGATTTAAAGTTCCACCTCCAAGAGGAATTTTACTTCATGGTCCATCTGGAACCGGAAAAACCTCTTTACTTCGCGCGATTGCTCATGAAACTCCTCAAGCACATATCCTCACTATCTCAGCAAGTTCAATCTTAGGTCGATATTTAGGCGACAGCGAGGCTGCATTGACCAAGGTATTTGACGAAGCACGAATTTATGAACCTAGCGTGATTTTAATAGATGAGATTGATGCAGTAGCCCCACGACGTGACAGTGAGAGTGGCACTGAGTCCGAGGCAAGAATTGTATCTACTCTTGTATCACTTTTTGATTCATTTAATACTTCAGAGAAAGACAGTGGTAACGCAGATGGTGTAAGCAGTGATAACTGCCGCGTGGTGGTTGTTGCAGCGACTAACAGATTATCAAATATTGATCCTGCACTGCGCCGTCCTGGCCGCTTTGATCGTGAAATTGAATTACGCATTCCTGATATTCAAGGTCGTCTTGATATTCTCAAACTTCAGCTGAATAATATTCCACATACTCTATCCCCCGATGAAATTTCAGCAGTAGCTTCTAAAACACATGGATTTGTTGGCGCGGATATTGTATCGTTATCCAGAGAAGCTGTTATGTGCGCAGTCACTCGCGGAGATAAAGAAGATATCGAAGTTCCTGATATGTTTGTTTCAAGTTCTGATTTCAATACCGCGATGCTGACCGTCCGAGCTAGTGCTATGCGAGAAATTTTCCTTGAAACTCCAAAAGTTTATTGGACAGATATCGGCGGACAAGAGCTCGTTAAAAGAAAGCTTCGAGAGACAGTTGAATGGCCTCTTCTGCATCCAGATGCATTTAAACGTTTAGGAATCGCGGCCCCCAGAGGAATTTTACTTTATGGACCTCCAGGCTGTTCCAAGACGTTGACTGCAAAAGCTCTTGCCACTGAAGCTGGACTAAATTTCTTGTCAGTAAAGGGGCCTGAAATATTCAATAAATTCGTAGGTGAATCTGAGAAATCTATTCGAGAAATTTTTCGCAAGGCAAGGAATGCTAGTCCGAGCATTATATTTTTTGATGAAATCGATGCTATCTCCGCTGCTCGTGGTCATGCGGAGACTGGTGGTGATAGAGTGTTAACAAGTATGCTGACCGAAATGGATGGTATTGAAAGTATGGGAAATGTTATCGTTCTTGCTGCTACAAATAGACCAGAGATCATTGATGCCGCTTTGCTTCGCCCTGGCCGTATTGATCGAATGCTATATGTCGGTCCACCGGATCTTGAGGCCAGGAAGAAAATTCTGGAAGTACGATTTAGGAACATGAGTATAGCGAAAGATGTATCTATTGATTCTTTGGCTTCAAAGACCGACGGATGTTCCGGTGCGGAAATGACTGCCCTTTGTCAAGAAGCTGGTTTACAAGCCATGAATGAGGATATTGAAAGTACGAGTATTTTCTCTCGACATTTCGAAAAAGCTCTTGAAGGATTAAACCGATCTATTACTCCTGATATGATTCAATTCTACGAAGACTTTAAAGCTGGAATTTCCCGTGTATAATTTTTACTCAATACATTTAATGCATTTAACAAACCGAAAAACAAAGAAAAAAGCACGAAAAGCTAATTAAGCCGCTAAAAGCCTAATTAGAGAGTGACACACACTAAATATACAGATAAATTAGGGCCATAGCACTGGCTCAAAGAAATATAGAAGAAAAAGCAGTGATTAATGCTGAAGACAAAATAGTTAACTTAACACAGTCCTGGTTTGCGCGACTGGACAATCCGTATTTGTCCATTGCGTCTTCATAGACACGAATCCCGTACTAATCGCAACCACGCTATCAATTTTCTGCTTATCAATAAGCAATTCATAATTTATCTGCCCACGCCTTAGAGGTTTCGCTTTTCCCACAACCTCTCTAATTTCATCTGATTTTCCTCCCCAATTAATAACTCTTTCAAGCCTTCGAGTTTTAGAAGCCCAATGATATGGAGCGCCATCAAGCGTATAAAAAACGTTATAGGTATCGAACATTGTTGATTTCCGTCTAATTTTTCGACGCCGCAAATCATTGCTGACTTCAGCATTCGGACCGCCATGAAACTCAACAGTGTGGCCGCGCGCATTAGGACCCCATGTAGTAAATTTTGTCCGGAAGTTAATAGTCACGAGAAGGTCACGAGATGGGTATGAATACATTAGCCATACACCAGGTTTATGTCTTTCGATGGTATAGAGAAGTTCGTTATAAGAAGACATGACATTGTATACATGTTCGCGCTGCCACCATTCTCGTTTGTTCCTCTTTATGGACTTTTTGACTACTGGAGTAGCGGGTTCAGGCCGCAAACGAGGACGATGAATCCGAAATTTTTGGCGATAGGTATATAAATGACGAGAATGAAGTAGTCGAGGAAGACGTTGAGCAGCTGCTATTTGGTCTTCAGTAATCTGCTCGGCTGGCATTGGTTCGGGCGAAGTCAGTCGGAGTTCATCCGCGCCCTGTCCGATGCTGCTAATATTCAAATTGCGATTATTTTGAGCACCGGGTACTTCTAGATTGACGGGTATTCTCACAGTATCAACAGATCGAAGAATGTAATATGCAGTTGCTCTGCTTAAGTCCATTTCCTTACGCTGAGGCTGTTTTCCCCTGTTATTTCTGACGACGTTATACAGTCGAGCAGCGACAGAAAAGGCAGAGAGCCCAGCTCCAGCTATACCGAGCGCGGCTTCGAGAGTAACGAGATCAAGTGCGATAACGGACGTGATGAGCATTTCTGACGGACGAAGAACACAGACAGAATGAAAGTAAAGTACAGCATAAAAGAAAAACCAAGAATAAATTCGGGGTATTTGGGTATTTAATCCACTTAAGAGAATCGTTTTTGGGTAAATACACAGCAAAAAATATAACAAATTTTGAAAGCTGTCTTGTTCCAGATAAGAAACAACCAAAGAACGTAAGAAGCACGTAAACAAAAATAAGGTGTGGAATCCGGCGAACGCCGAGATGGCCGGCGGCCACGCGCGTAAGCTAACCTTAAATTTATCGCGGCTCCGTCCAAATATAATTCCACGAATGCCCTTCTGTTCAAAAAAAAAATTCACAATTAAACTTGCCTCGGAGGTACATAATATTGATACATAATAATAACCATGGCCGCTATTAATGTTGTTGATCTCGCTGTTTTTGACAAGCAGATCAGAGCTCGTTACTCAGGTGTGTATCAATTACTACAAACAGCTAAAGCCGTACTGCTAACCTGAGGATTTCACAGATGTAATTGGATCAAAGCTAGGAGGAAAAGTAGTCGCTTTTTCGGATGAGTTCTTTGCTGAGGCAGCAAATCTTCTTATGCCAAAGGCGCCTATTCGTGACAAGACCAGATACACTTACTTTGGTGCCTGGTACGACGGGTAAGATACTGTCCCTTGAGTACAGTCTAAACGTGTGTTGACTAACGTATTCTTTCCCAGATGGGAAACCCGACGACATAATCCCGAACCCGCTGATTGGGTTATCATCAAAGTTGGTGTCGACTCAGCTCGATTTGTTGGCTGCGAAGTCGACACTGCCTTCTTTGATGGAAACCAGGCTCCGGCCATTAGCGTCGAGGGAGTTTTCCTCGCCGACGACGCCGTTCCCGACGAGAAGACTCAGGTATGTTTTGCTGTTTATTGTTTTCTACTCTCATTTACAAAAGCACAAAGGCTAACTATATGGAATCTAAAGTGGACTACAGTTATTGACAAGACTGAGTGTCTGCCATCCCAACGCCAGTTCTTTGTCCGCAAAGAAGGCTTGACCGCTGAAAACTACAATTACGTCCGTCTCAACATGTTCCCTGACGGAGGTATTGCTCGCTTTAGATTATACGGAACTCCCGTTCCCGTTTTCCCCGAGGCCCTCTCTACTGTTCTTGACCTTGCCTCCGTCTCGCACGGTGGTGTCGCCATCAAGTGCTCGGATGAGCACTTTGGAACCACAGACAACTTACTTCTCCCAGGTCGTGGAATCGACATGAGTGATGGCTGGGAGACTACCCGATCACGTACTCCTGGATATGAAGACTGGGTGGTCGTTAGCCTCGGTGCTCGCGGTGTCATTGACAAGATTGTTGTTGACACTGCGTTTTTCCGTGGTAACTTCCCTGATAAAATCCGCGTTGAAGCTATTGATGCTGCTGATGATACCGCTGCTTTGGCTTCAGATGCTAAATGGGACGTCGTTGTTCCTGAGCAAAAAGCTAAGCCTGACTTTGAGCATGAAACCAAAGTTGAAAGCGAAACTCCTTACAGCCATGTTAAATTGTTTATGATTCCTGATGGTGGATGCAAGAGAATACGTGTTTTTGGTAGACGCGTTTTGTAGATACTTTGATTTTTTTTTTGTGCTATATATTTAAATATCGTCTTTGATTTTATTATAAATTTCATTATACAATTACCCAACTGACATAAGCATTCTTATTACTCATCATCGTCATCATCCTCCTCAAACTCATCAACTTCTATAGCTTGAGCATTTCCAAAAAAATCCGTAATAGGAACTTTTGAAGGATCTCTTTGATAAAGGTCTGTTCTGACGCCAGCGTGAGAGTGAATATCAGCAGGGTCATACGAATCAAACAGATCCTGTAAAGTGAGTGAAGAGCCCTTTTCAACTTTTTCCAAAAATTCAAGATTATAATACGTAAATCGATCGATAACCGCAACACCAACGTCCGAATCAGCGTGATGTGAATAGCTAGATTCGTCGAGTTCTGAAGACCCTACTGCTATAACATTCGGAGAGTAAAACTTTGAGTACATTGTATTTGCCTGACAAGTATCGATCATGAAGAACAGCTCTTTATATCGCTTAGTCTCCCACATTTGAGCAATAGCGTCTGCAATATCAAAAGCAGAAATTTCCTCCGCATCTTGGAATTTAAGAAATTCATTTCCGCCATGACCAGTCATGTATATAAAGATATTTGAATTCTCATCAGTCAATAATCTCTTCGACCGCGGTGTTGTGGCAGTATCCACTTTATCAGTCAACACACGTAAAAATGACTCTACAGTCACTTCATATCCACGATAATCAACTTCGATATTATTTGAATAAAGATCTAGGGCGCGATCAGCGTTGTTGTACACAGTTCCAGGGAACGCGTTACGTGGATTACAAGCCACGTCATCCGCCAGCATTAATATGATCTGCGAGTCTGGAATTCCTAACCTTTTGACAGTTCGATACATGCTCAATACATTTGCAAGGTGTCGGTAGTTAAACCAAAACCGGGAAGTTGAAATTAAAACAGCCCAATTACTCGTATGCTTTGATGATAATTCTCGAGAATCAAGTTGATCGTTGATATACTCTTGCAGCTTTTCTTGTGGAATTATATTATCGGCTAAAACTACGGACAAAAGAGCTGCACATAGCAGAATTACTGTCCGTATCAGCATGCTTCCTCAATATGCTTGTTAATATCATGAACGAGAGACGAGGAGGAAGAGGGGGATGCTTCTAACTAACCAAGATATTACTAATATCAGCGCATCACGTGATACATAGCGGCACAAAAACTCGTTGCTGTGTTCGACTTCGCCGTGCCAAAATATATGCAGATTGTAATTTAATGTGTTATAAGCTAGCAATTGTATTTGCAGAGCTTTTGATACATCTGTGTACTATTTGAGAGAATATACGCACTTATAAAGATAAGTGCAGGTGTCAATTCTGCAAGGTTCTTCGCTTCATTGCATATATCAGATCAAATTTCAGTTTCGAACAAAGTAGTTAAATATGGCATTAGCCGGAGGTTCAGGAAAACCAGATAAAGAAGATGATCCGCTAACACGTATGTTCCGGCAATCATATACACGACTGAAAGTCACTGCTATCTGTTCGCCCGAGGTAAGTGTAAACTGCATTGATTGAAGGCTGTTATGACTGACTTTCGCCATAGTCCATCTCTGTACTGGGAAGCTTCCTCGCGGGTACTGTCACGGGAGATTTATCTGCACTTCAAAGGAAACTACCGGAACTACGCACTTGTTTAGAACGAGAGACTAAGAAGAGGGGAAAGAACAATTAAAATACATAGTGGCGAAGCATTTTGCATTTGTAAATAATTCATGGTAAAACTACGAGTACGTTGTATTGATAGCTTAAGTGTTTTTTGTTTTTTTTGTTATTTTTTTCCTTTTCTGGTTTTTTTTTTTTTTTTTGGTAATTTGGTGTTGATTAAGGATAGTAATGGGTGAACAAGAATAGAAAGAAATATATAAAGTAAGTACACGAATAGAATAATAAATTCATTCTATTAACCAAAACTCCAGTCCGTGAACAGAAACAAATGCCTATAAAATCGCTATAAAATCTAACGCAAAATAAAATGCGGCATACCAAACAGAAACTAAAAACGGCACGACTAAAGACAAGAATTACAGAAGAAACAAACAGACAAAGTAAACTTGCTCCCATATAAATCAGTATATCAGCAAAATAAGTATAATACAAAGTGAAACAACTACGGAAAAGCAGTGCCAGCAACCAGCCTTCCATTAATCCAGAGCTTGTTCAAATTGCGGTCATCACCATTGAAAAGCCACTTTGCAACCAAATCCTCAAACTTTCCGCGCTCCCAGCCAAAGACGTCGACAGGAGAGCCCTTCTGGTCGAGACAAATGAGTTGGGCATCCCACTTCTTGCCAACGACAAAGTTTCCAACCTTCTTGTCAAGTCCGCAGACCTCAGCGCCGCCAAGAGTAGAGAGGTAAAGGACCTCGTCGATAGAGAGCTTATGCTTCTCTCCGCCTTTCATAGCAAGATGACGGGAAACAAGAAGAGCCTGGCGAGCGGTGTGAAGAATAGAAGCAGTGTATCCGCCTGAGACGTCAGTTCCTAGACCGACCTTGACGCCGGCATCAAGAAGCCACTTGACACGGGTCTCGCCAGAGGTCAGTGCTGAGTTAGAAGCAGGGCAATGGGCAACTCCGCAGCCACGACTGGCAACCAAGTCGCGCTCTTCGTCGGAGAGATGGACAGCGTGAGCGAGAATCGTACGCTTCGTTAGCAGACCGCAGGTATCGTAGACGCCGGCGTAAGTGTCTGCGTACGGATGCATTTTCAAAGTGGACTCGATCTCAAAAGTGTTTTCAGAGATGTGGGTCTGCACAGGCAAATCTTCCTTCTTTGCCAGTTCTCCAAGCCAGGAGAGCAGTTCGCGGGTACACGAAAGAGCGAATCGCGGCGTGATGATGGGAGACACTATTTCGTACTTGGGATCAATCTTGCGAACGTGGTCGATAACTGCGCGAGTCGCATGCTGGGCAGACTCGAGAGAGTCGTCGCAGTAATAGTCAGGCGAGTTTGCATCCATGCAGCAGCGGCCGATGAAGGCGCGCTGACCGGCTGCAAACGCAAGATCAGCGAGAATGGAAGTGCCCTCGACGTGAACGGTCGCGTAGTATGCTGCTGTCGTCGTTCCATGGCTCAGAGTACGAGCAATCACACGCGTATAAGTCTCCTTTGCAATTGCCGGGTCTTTGAACGAGGCCTCAAGAGGGAACGTGTAGGTGTTGAGCCAGTCAAGAAGCGTCGTCTTGCCGAAAAGGCCCACGTTTGGATACTGCGACGCGTGAATGTGCGTGTCCACGAAACCCGGGAAAAAGAACGACGTCTGCCCGTCCTCCGGCACAGCAACAGAATACTCTGACCAGCCGTGTTTCGCGGCAGCTTCGTCCGCAGAAGCAGCTCCACGGTCAACAAACACAATTGTGCCGGACTCGTCGACTCCAACTGCTGCAGATACAATTTCAAGCTCAGTCTGCGCGAGCGAGTGCACAAAAGTGCCAAAGTAAACAAAAGCCATATTTCCAGGTTTCCGCAAATCCTCAAAACACAAAAGCGAATTATTCTCTGCCAGCCGACAGTCTTTCTTTTTATATTTGCAAAATAAGTGGCAGCCCGGCGAAGAGCGAACTGCGCCGTAGGCCTTCTCCGAGATCAAGCGCCGCATGCACGTGACAAAGCTCGGTTGCCCTGAACTATCTACGCGCGCGCACCTTTTGTTTACTCTCTTCTCCTTTGCTCTGCATTCCGGCCTCTGCTTGTTTTCTATTTCTCCCAGAAACGTCTGCTTGTTTTTGTTTTGTGTGAAGAACAGTACGAAATGGCTCCTTTTGCAGCTTCACATTTTGCAGACGCGACGCAGCTCGAGTCGGTTCTGCGCACGCACAACAACGCTTTCGCAGCTTTCGTCGATTACAATCCCAACGCGTATCAACCTCCACCTTCGCCGCGTCAGGAAAAGTCTCGCGATCGTCTGCGCAGAATGCCTCGCGTCCCATTTGCTGAGCTGTCTACTGATGTTTACGATGAGCTCTGTCGCCGCCAGCAGCACGAACTTCGCCCGGGAACGGTGCCTGACACGCTCCCCCCAAACGACGCTTTTCACCCGAAACGAAACCAGACAAGAAGTCACTTGGCCGTTCTTCAGCATGCCAGATTTAAAGATCTTGTTCTTGATGTCCTTGCAGAGGTAAAATGTCGCGTACCAGACCTTTCTCTGCAGCAAGAGCAGCAGCAGCGCCGCGATAGTGAAGTTCGCTCAATAGCGTCGCCAGGAGTCAGTCATCCTCCACCATTGCGCTCTGTTCCCTCTGCTTCTCCTTCTGAGGACATATCTCAGTCTTTTGGCGGTCCAGGTATTACTGCTCGGCCTGTTGCTAAAACCCTTCAAACCTCGACCATTGTCCCTAAAAAATCTGTAATGGTCGAACGATCCGACGACTCAGACGACTCGGAAGATGAATCTTCAAATACTAGCCCGCAAATGTCGTATGCCAAACCGTTACAGCCTCAGAGACCTGCTCCTTCTGCTCCGAGCTCTACCAAAGCCTTTAATAAAGAACCGTTACGCTCGCCTATGGAACTGCAAATGCAGCAACAGCAGCAGCAGCAGCAGCAACAAAAACCTCCAGTTCAATCACAGCAACGTTCACCGATCTTGCAAAAGCAAGAAGATCATTCACCCAAGAGTCCATACCATCAATTAGAGCCGAAGCGTGATGCTCTTGCCGATATGAAAGAAAAATACTCTTCGTTGGAAGAAAAAGCACTAGAGATGGAAACGGAGATTACAGCTTTGAAAGAAGAATTGAATAGTAAAATAAAAGAAATTGAATCACTCTCAACTTCTTCAGATATTCAAAAGAAGGATGGTAACTATGAGCAATTAGAAGAGGAATTATTCAGAACAAAAGCTGTTAATAGGAAAATGGCTGTTCAAATTGACCTTATGGAGACCGATTTGGATAAATTCAAAGCGGCGCAAAAAGCATCATTAAGTGGAGGACTTGATGGTGTGAATTCAGAGCAATATAATCAACTTCAAAAGGACTACAATGCTTTATCAATAAAGATGAAGAGCCAGAATGAGGTGAGTTCAAAATACATGTATCTACATTCTATATTCTAATTTAAAACTTCATTAGATTACCGAACAAGTACGCTCCGAAACTCAACAACTATTATCAAAGCTCCAGTCATTTTCAGATGCCGATACAAAATCTAAAATCCGTGTTGAAAAATTAGAACAACAGCTTAGAAGTCTTCAACAAGAAAATGCGGCTTTACGCTCGCGAGGCCAAGTTCAGCTATCACTTGATGGAAGGGATACAGCCCCGCTAAGGTCTACGACAAACAGTCAGCTAGAAAAATTCTATTCACCCACGGGTGTGATTGACAGTAAATCTCTCGTCCAATTTCAGATCTACGTGGACGAGGTGCTTCGTTTGGCTCCTTGTGCCGTCACGGCAGACGAGAGTGACGTAGAAGTTATCACACGTTTCTTCGACAGTATACGTGCCTTGATGAGCTCCGCTAAGAGTATAGTCGCAGACGCGGACGCTTTCCAGGCGCCACTACACACTGGGGCACACGCCGTGCCAGCTACTGCCTCAAAGCTGAAAAAGCGAGTATCAGCAGCGAGTAATAATGTAGTTGTGGCAGCAAAGATGCAGTTTGTTTCTGGAGGACTGACGCCGGTGTCACTGTTGGATGCGGCTGTGGCAGGACTGGCCGGCAGTGTAGTGGAATTGGTTGCATTTGTGGGTCTGCGTTCATAGTTTTATTTTCCAATTATACGATAACTACGCGTCTTTTTTCTGTAAATGCCTTGCATTTGTGCTGTATTTTTAATATATCTGTTTTGTTTTTCCGGCTCTCTGTAGAACCCGCGGTCTCAAAAGGACTCAGACTCAAGCAGGCACTAGGGCCTAGATTCAAAACAAAACAAGGGCCCAGTCACAAGTAGTAGCAAGGAGTCAGACTCGAGACAGCAATGTGCGATACGTCGTGTGATGCGCTTTGGCCGACCGCGCCGTGAATATTCCTAGGACGTGTGCCGACTGTGCAGTAAAATTTTTCTCCCCTTGTTCATAAACAATCTTAAATAGCCGTTGTTTCCCAGCTTCACTTCGTCCGTACCCGCGGTCGCTTGTTTTGTTCAATTTCGCTCAAAGATGTTCTGGCGCGGCTTTCTGATTTTAGCCTTGCTTTTGCAGATATGGATGTGCTTTGGGCACTCATGGGTACGCGGTTTTTGCAAAGTTGCTGTAACGTTGTTGGAACTAATATTTGGTGTGCTGCAGATCGATGTATTGTTTGCTATTTCTCCCGACGGTGTAGTTCGCTCAACCGGCTATATCCGCAACTATAGTGAGTTGCCGTGCTAGTCTCTGAGATTTTGATAATTCTCCCACTGACCTATCTTTCATCCCACCAGAAGGCCATATTGATAAGGATGAGACATATCACCTTATGAATCCTTCGCCTAAATCACCGTTGTGTAAATCAACTCAGGGAACGGCTAATTACACCGTTCAATACCCTATGTTGACTGCTCACTCCGGTGATGAAATCCGAGCCCTTTACGAAGAAAATGGGCACGCAACAGTCGACTCTCTGGCACCGGACTTCAGACCACATCCGGGAAACTATTCTTTCCTCTGGACCGGCGAGCCGAACTCACAGTTGACGACGGTGGAGGAGATGCTAGATGTCAACAACCTCCTGGCAGGTCCGTTCCCTTTTGACGACGGGAAGTGTGCTGTTGCGGAAGGCAGTCCATTCGGCGTCGGAAGAAAAAAGCAGCCTTGCGTTGCTTCGTTTTGGCTCCCAGAGAACATTACTTCAGGTGTATATAGTATTGTCTGGGCATGGCATTTCCCGAAGATTCCTCCTTGTCAAAAAGGCGCCCCCGTGGAATACTATACTTCGTGTTTCGATATTTATGTGGAAGACCCAGAGGAGGATTAAAATATTCTTGGTATTTTTTTTCTTGCATAGAGTCTTGCTGGATATGTGAATCGTCAGTCTTTGCATTCAATGGCGTTTTTAAACTATTGTGTTTGGTATGAATTTATTGTATTTGCGTAAAATATATTGTCGTATACTTGGTAGCTATATAAACATGGATATCAAAAGCAGTGCAAGTGCTTGTAGTGAAATATCAAGGATCAGTTGTGAATATGTAACAGAGCGTAGCCACAAACATGAGTAAGTTTCAGGATGGGCGGTTAAGGTATGGTAAAAAAAAAGAAACAATCTCAGATTTTACAGTTAATCTCACGCGTTTCATTCCTAAACAACTACAGTAAAAGCAGATATTTGTGCAGGATGTAAAGTGGATTATGTTGTTGCGACAGTCCTCACTTTGTCGTAGTCAATTAGTTCTCTTGCGCCTGGCCGCAGAATTGCCGAGGAAGTTTCCAGACCACAAGATGACAAAACACTTAGTCATATATGCGCCGCATCACCGAAACGACCCTTTTTTGTGCGCTGGTTTTTTTCACGTTCACGGGCGCGAGTCCAGTTTTCGCCCCCTTCGAGCTCTTCCTCCGCCAAAGAACAGCACATACTCGACGCAATGGCTTCTATCGCCGTCGCTTCGGCGTCCGACTCGCTTCGGACAAAGACAATCAAAACAAACGGAGCAGCGAAGAAGAGTGCGAACGGAAATCTCGAGGTGCCGGCCGCTGACGGACAAGCTGCGACGAACGACGACCACGACGGCAGCGGCAGCGGCAGCGGAAAGGATCTTCTCACACCGCGGTCGCGTTCGCCTGTGGGCCTGATTTCATACCACGAAAAGTACAGGTATTTTATTCATAAACACGAGATTCCGCGAAAGGTGTTGCATGTGTCGATTGGCTTCCTGACTCTGGGCCTGTACTTCCGCGGCATTGAGCTGGTTCAGGTTACACCCGTTCTCATCGCTCTGCTCGCAGTCATCGTCACCCTTGACCTCACACGCTTTAATTCAAAGCAATTCAGTGAGCTGTACATTAAGGCCTTTGGGTTCCTTATGCGCGAGAGCGAAGTCGACCGGTGGAACGGAATTGTTTACTACCTGGTGGGACTCATTGCTGTCTTTTTGGTGTTCCCAAAGGTGTGTTTCTTCACGGATTCAATTTGTCAATACAGCTATCATTTCATACTAACATATCATACGCAGGATATTTCAGTCCTCTCAATTCTGCTACTCTCCTGGTCCGACACCGCGGCGTCTTCATTCGGTAGAGCTTACGGTCATCTGACTCCTAAACTCTTCCGCAACAAGTCTCTTGCCGGCTCATTTGCCGCGTTCTGTTGCGGAGTTGTTAGCTCATACATCCTGTATGGACTCATCTTTCCCAGTACTCCCGAATTGGTAGCGAAAGACTACTTGGCATGGCGCCCGGAGACCAGCAGTTTGAGTTTACCCATCCTTTGCATTCTTTCTGGCTTTATCGGCGCCTTTGCGGAGGCTATCGATATCTGGGGATTGGATGATAACTTGACAATTCCTATCATCTCTGCAGTATTTATGTGGTCGGTTGTCAAATGCTTTGAATTATAGACAAACAGGAGAAAATTAAACACATGCGGCCCGTTGGCTGAACTCGCAGTCAAAGTGTCATTGTTAGAGATTGCATCTAGATAGGGATACGAACATACAGAGGATAGTTAGAGGTGAATGGTATAGACTAGGATGAAGACGATCAAGTTAAAACTCAAGTAAATTCTTTATTTATAAAGTGATAGACAGAATCTTTCCTTTTTGTCTCGGTTTGTTTTTGAAATGGATTACGGATGGAGTATAATTGGTGTCGAGAGTGGAACTGTACGATAATAATATTACTTTGACTGGGAGTGAAATTTTTTTTTTTTTTAATAGTTCTCATTTTATTTTTTTCTGTTGTTACGGCTTCTATTTTCGTTGTTTGATCATATTTGTTTACTGTATTTTTTCATTATATTTTCTATTAATTTTATTTTTATTTTTCTTACTATGCCTTTTAAATCAGTGTCCTGATTAGCTATGTGAATACGACACGTTTTCCTTTATAAACACGGTTCCCCTTTATTGGTCGTGAATGGTTAATCAGGCCACATTTGTTTCTATTACTGATATATGATTGGTAAATGGGATGATTGATATCAATATACCTTCGAAAGATTCTATCTGGGAAAGAAAGGTACAGTTTTGCGTGGGATGAGATGAGAAGGACCCTGATTTTCAAAACGCTCGTTAAATAATTCTTTGCTCTTTTGTCTGAATTTGAGATCACACATACAGACTGGATGATTGTCAAAATTTTGGTAAAGCTGAAATCTTTATATAGAAGCCATTTCATATTTTGGAAAATCTTTGACTTAACCTTGACGAATCCGATTCTCCTCTATAAATGAAAATGGTTTGTGCTGTAGCAGGGTACTTTGGTTTGTTTACGATTCATCAGGGTTTATCATAGTAAAATTTTAGAACATGCTTTAATTTAATAAGATGTTTTAATTTAATAGATAATTCAATTTGTTAAAAATTTCGGTCGCGTGGTACAGACTCAAGAAATATACGGACTAGAAGAATAAGGCCGATAAACATATACCAGTATGGTTGGCTATACTGAATATTAAAGATTTAATATCCTAGTAGTATACACAAGCTTAAGCACCAAAAGCGGCAGATTGCTTTATTCATCCTCTTTTTTAATTTGTCAAGGGAGATTTGCTTAAATTGCTGCCTCTTGATAGGAAAACGAGAGGAAAAACGAGCAAATTTAAAAAAGCAGATGGGTGACAAATGTAATTTTTTTCCTGTGCACTCACATCACGCCAATTAACAGGCCTTCTCCCACCATTTCCTACTCTATCCTGCCTCGTCTGAACCAAACCATAGCAGACTACGGGATTCACAAAAAATTAAACGTCCATAATTGACCATACTCAAGTTGTAAATAAGCGCACAAATAAGGACTTTCGTGGTTCTACTAGCAGTGGACATCTGAAAAGAGAAATTGATTTCTCACCGCTCAGTAACCTACTCTCCTAGAATTTTGAATACGTCTTTGCCGAGCTTCACATTTAAAATCTAAGCCACGTCATATTTTACTACATCCTGATACTGTGATAGCAAGGTGATGTGCCACAAATTGATCGGCGGTGATGATGTGAAACGAAAGCTCGAGTTGCGTGTAATTACCGGACATTAGGTGATGAGAAAAAAATTGCATATTATTTGCAAATTTCGATTAATATGGTGGATAGTTCATCGTTTAGAAATAAAAAATAGTAATTTTGATAGCCACAACATTGACAAGTTTTTAAAATATGATAACTAGGACCATACTCTGGGCAGCACACAGTTCCCCGTCCGATCAACACTCGTTAAGCCCCAGTAGGCCTACTTAGTACTGCGGTGGGAGACCACGCTGGAATCGTAGGTGTCCTAGTTTTTTATTTTTTTCTTTGGCGTGCATTTTTCCTGTTGGATGAGTCGGGATGTAGTGAGTGAATCGTATATGAATGGAAGCTGTAGAGACTCCAATGGGGAGTAGTCTGGTGTGTATGAAGCTGCAGTCTTCACCAATATACACTCATTTCCAAGCGCATCTTTGTCTAGTCCCCTCATCAATTAAATAAGAGCAGTGTGTTGATGGATTTTAATCTTTTTTACCAAGTTAGTGTGAGAGAATTTGTAGATGCATTTTTTTACATTTGGTTTATGCAAAATCATCCATCCATCCTCTACTCCAACTCCTAATCCATCTCTAAACACAAAACAGAATCAGAAGTTCAGTAATTCAAATATTAATGTGCCGCATTCTCCACCTCCAACGAATATTTTTATTTATTCATACTCGGCAGAGCAAATCTCACTTAAGCCATAAATTTATGTGCAGCATGACACTCTTTCAAATAAATATAATACTCGCTAACACTCTATGTCTCTTGATGACCGTATGGGAATCTCTTTGTATCAGCCCGCTTCTAGTCTTGAACTTTCCTCTCTCCCAAACCTGCACTGACCGGCGCAAACACAATCGGTCTCTTACACCAGGTTGAGGCAATTGCCTCGTGCACAAGGCGCCCACATCATACTAAGACCAATAGGCCGTTACAGTAGCCTTCTCAATTAAGAATAACTTGCCATTTGAAATACATGGCAGAAGATTATCTCGTCGGCCAAGCGCGCGACGAGTAGACACCCATCCTGACTTGAGATGCTTAGCGATCGCGTAACGACGTCGCACGCCTTTACTTGTTATTGTGCTATATGTAGGCAGTGTTTTCAAACTGATATACGCTTGCCCTATGTTAGGTAACGTTGAAGAAAGCATCAAGAGAGAAAAATAAGTATTTAGAAGCACAGGAACTATCAAAGCTAACCCGGGCGAATATGTTTTCCAGTATTCATCTACCGTAGTATACATCTCCGCACCGCTTTTCTAACTTGCCAATACGTCACATTCCAAGATGATTAGTTAACTGGATGCGTTGTGACCGTTTAATAGTTTTGATTTTGATTTTGCTCTTGTTCGTGATAATTACATGAACCCTTTAGAAGTAAACCTCTGTAAAAACTGTGTGTTGTAGGAGCATTCGTTGTAGCCAAGTCCTTTACTGTATGAACAGCCGCGGCTAATGCCTTTGGCAGAGTGATTCTTCTTGACAAAGTCGTCTAATGAAGACTTTGATCAGACATTTTGTGGGTCTGCTGGGGCCTGAACAACTTTGCTTCGACGCCAGCCGCACAAGCAGATGAGCTGGGTCACGTCTCGCCAATGACATTCCAAGTGCTCGGCGCACTCTTGCGATGCGGCTCAAAGTCTCAGGGGCAGGTCAAATCTTTAGCGAGATAGGTAGGGTTTTTGTACTATAGGGTTTCAGTTACAAGGTTCATAGTGACGTGGGATACCTCTAAAACCACAATCACATACATAAATCTCGAGAGGAGAAGGTATTACATATATTTTCAATCATATCAAACTATGAAATACAGCTATAGCTTGAAAAAATCAAGTAAAGTCATTAAGCACAGTTATTGCTCAGCACGTTTCAGTCAAGTCATCCAACACAGCTATTGTTCAGCGTATTTTACAACGACGGCCAAAGGATCTACAAATTTCGTAGTGATAATACTGCGCATTACCAGCTCTTTTCCAGGATCTTTTTCCTGAAACTCAAATTTACCAACAAGAGCAATCACAAGGCACTTAAACTCCAACTCTGCAAATCTGCGGCCAATGCATGCTCGTGGACCTTGCAAAAAGGTGAGGTTGACGTATGGGCTTTGTGCGGCCTCGGGTAAGTTATCCCATCGCTCTGGCTTAAATTCACCAGCATCTTCACCCCATATCGAGGTTAATCTGCCAATTGCAGCAGGAACAATAAAGACCATAGTATTTTTGCGTACCAATAAGTCGCCAATCTGTACATCTTTAATTGCTTCACGGACAGTAGCCGACACAGGAGGAATATATCGAAACACTTCGTGCATGAAACTGGTCAAATAACTGATTGACTCAATTGTTTCGTAAGATACGTTTGCAAAGGGGTCCTCATTTTGAGTAGCAGCGGAATACTGAGGAATTGCTTTCCGAATCTCAGTCCTTAACTTTGCCTGAACTTCCGGATGCTTCGAAAGAAGATAAACCGCAATAGAGGTAGCCGACGACGTAGTCTCATGGCCTGCTGCAAGGACTATATCACTGTCAGTAAGAAAATGCGACTCAAAAAAAAAAAAAAAATCGAACCGAACTTACAAGTCATCATATTATTCACAATTTCATTGTTTGTAAGATCGGCTTTAATTTCAATCTTTCCTTTCTTTGCTGTTATAGAATTCCTCACATCTGTCGTCTCTAGAGGCTCCTTTCCTTCTTCAATCATAATATTTAACAAGTCTTTCTCCGGCACGCTCGCCGTTTGACCAAGAGCCGTCGCAGTGACTTGTTTCTGACGTTTTTGTTCAATAAACTTGAGGCAGTAGTCGCGGATCACCTTCTTAGCATTTGCTATCTTGCGATTACGGCCGGTTGGCAAGGATCCTGGCCCAAGTATCATTGAGAGCATGAATTGAATTTTGAGTGGCGCTGTAAATTTCTGAGGAGGAGTGAAAATAGTCCTGTAAGCTTGTACAAGTGGGTTATCGTCATTCTGCAAAGCATTAAAATTAGTACCGAAGCCGGCTTTGAAAATGATATCAAGAGTCGCCGCGTGAATGGGGTGGTCGACGTTTATGACAACTTCATTCGGGCCCAAAATTGCTTCGCCCGAGCTCATTTTATTTTCTACCTGTCCCGAATCTTCAGATTTGACTTTAGCAGCAATACCTTTTTCATGCTCTGCAGAAATATAATTGGCTAAAGAAAGTGACTTTTCAAGAAACACAGGAGTCAGTCCCTTGACGTGACCAAATGAAAACGCAGGATTCAGTAGTCTCCGCAAGCGTCTATGAACATCACCTTCTGCAGATAGTAATCCTCCGCCCAGAAACATTTCCAAACTTTGGCGAGTGATGTTTGGTTTCACGAAGTCATATGAATTGGTCATTAGTACTCCTTGCAGCGCAGATGCACTCATGGGTGCAATTCTTTCAAGCCCGAAAAAGGCTCGATACAAAAGCCATGAAGCTCCAGGGTACAGTTGCATCCATTTCCATTGTATCATACCAGGTGGAGTCTTGCTGATATCTTTGATATGGCCATACATCCAATGACTCTTTGTAGGCGGCTGCGGAAGTGAGCTATAGGGGGTGAGGAAATTGGGGTAAATAGCAAATAAATACAGTCCTTTCCAAAGTAAATGAGATACAAGAAACAGCATCCATAGTAGAAAGAAGCCGGCGAGTGATAAGTCATTGATGAGATAGCGACGGACGAGGAAGGTGAGTGCACCAGCGACGGACACCTTGAATTTCTTTGAGGAAGTAAATTTGTAAGCCATTGCTTGGACCAAATACTCAATTCCGTTTGAAACTAAATCAACTTTGCCTATAAGAGTGCTGATATAGAGGAACCCAACAATAGAAGAACAGATCAGCGTGCGCTACAATCTGACTTGAACTATTCCCCGCCTTTATCAGATTATTCTGGGGCGGAATCTGCCGACTATGCACCTCGCTTAAGCTACTCCCACACACACAATGGAGGCAGAGCGCCCAAAATTGCGCTTAGTGAATGGCTTATCTACCGGACCACGTCATCCTTTTTTTTTTTTTTACCGAAAAGTGATAAATAGGGAAATAAGCAAGGCAATACTAGATATGGGCATTCCGGTAATTACTCTTCATGCGTACGCCGTCCTCTTAACATCAAAGGCACAAAGTCAGACCTAGCATCCGCTTAGTACTGCACAGGACTCCCAAAATCATCAAGGTTTTTGTGCGCTGCATCTGGAGGCATTTTATGGAAGCTGGGTGGAAGAAATTGCTACTGAATCTGTAGCTACCATCAACAGCATCTACCTTAACAGACAATAATTACATCTCATGGCTCTTCATCCACAGGCCGCGGGTTTGCATTATGCTCTTGCTATATTTCGCGATAATTGAACACAAGAGTTTTCAAAACCGCGCTTCTGCCAGCGGTGTCACTAGTCGGAGGTTTTGTCTTGATACGGAATCCGGCAACACTATCAACGGCAATGCACCTCCTACAGCTTTGCCAAAAATCATTCAATAGAGCTTTTGATTAGTCGTATTTGCGCAGCTGCAGAAGCGAGCTTGAATAAGTTCACGACAGTAGCTGCGTCTCGCCAATGCCGTCCAGATGCTTGGCGCACGCTTACGATGCGGCGCAATCATTTCCAGGTTTTCAGGGGCAGATAAGTATTTGACATGCAAATCGTTGAGTTTTCAATCATAGGGTTTTCAATCATAGGGTTTTCAATCATAGGGTTTCTTTCATAGGTCTTATAGCCACCCAGGATAACCATAAAGGCGATACATAGATATTTGGCATGGTTAACACGAGTCTAAATGCAGTGAAAAAATAAGAGCATTGCTACGCTTAAAAGACAGAACAAAGTACCTTTTCCACGTAAATAGATTTCAAAGGAAGGGCATTCTACAAGTACTCACAATTTATCCAAACACAGAACTTACTCAGCATATTTTACAACGACACCCAGAGGATCGACAAATTTCGTAGTAACAACACTACGCATCTCAAGCTCTTTTCCAGGTTCTTGTTCTTTAAACTCAAATTTACCAACTAGCGCAATTAAGAGACATTTAAATTCCAGCTCGGCGAATCTCCGTCCAATGCAGGATCGCGGACCTTGCAAGAACGCGAGGTTGACATATGGGCTTTGCGCGGCCTCTGGTAAGTTATCCCATCGCTCTGGTTTGAATTCACCAGCATCTTCACCCCATATTGAAGTCAATCTGCCAATAGCTGTGGGAACAATAAAAACCAAAGTACCCTTGCGTACTAATAAATCGCCAATTTGTACATCTTTGATTGCTTCACGGTTAGTAACCGAAACAGGAGGAATATATCGAAACACTTCGTGCATGAAATTACTCAAATACTTGATAGATTCAACTGTTTCGTAAGTGACGTCTGCAAAGGGATCCTCATTTTTCGTAGCAGCGGAATATTGAGGAATTGCTTTCCGAATCTCAGCCCTTAGCTTCGTCTGTACTTCAGGGTACTTTGAAAGAAGGTAGACTGCAATAGAAGTAGCCGACGATGTTGTCTCATGGCCTGCGGCAAGGACTATATAGCTGTTAGTAAATTGACCAACAAAATTTATATGAAAACAAATTGTACTTACAGGTCATCATATTGTTCAAAATCTCCTTATCAGTAAGACCGGCTTTGGAATCAGTCTTTCCTTTCTTTGCTGGCGAGGTCTTCTTTACATCCGTCTTCTCTGCAACTTCTTTCCCTTCTGCAATCATCACATTCAACAAATCCTTTTCCTGAGCGCTTGCCTTCTGACCGAAAGTCTTCGCAATCTCTTGTTTCTGATGCTTTTGCTCAATCAATTTCAGGCAATATCCGTAGACCACCTTCTTGGCATTTGTGATCGCGCGGTTACGGCTGGTAGGCAAAAACCCTGGGCCAAGTAACATTGAAATCATAAACTGAGCCTTGAGCCACGCGGTGATATGTTGAGGGGGAGTGAAAATAGTTCTGTAAGCCTGTACAAGCGGATCATCGTCATTTTCCAAAGCATTGAAATCAGCACCAAATCCAGCTTTGAAAATGATGTCAAGAGTTGTAGAGTGAATCGGGTGATCGACGTTTATTACAACCTCATCGGGACCCAAAACGATCTCATCCGACATACTTTCCTTTTCAATGTCATCCCCAGATTTGGCTTTTGCAGCTATACCTTCTTCAAGTTCTTTGGAGATATACTTGGCCAATGACAAAGACTTTTCCAAAAACACAGGTGTCAGTCCCTTGATGTGGCCAAATAGAAAAGCAGGATTTAGTAGCCTGCGCTGGCGTCTATGAACATCTCCTTCCGCAGACAGTAGTCCTCCTCCCAAAAGCATCTCCAGACTCTGACGAGTCATACTGGGTTTCACAAAATCGTACGAGTTGGTCATCAAGACTCCTTGCAGCGCGGAAGCACTCATGGGCGCAATTCTCTCAAATCCAAAAAATGCCCGGTACCGAATCCATGAAGCTTCAGGGTACAATTGCATCCATTTCAATTGTAGCATACCAGGAGGAGTCTTGCTGATATCTTTCATATGACCATTCATCCAATGGCTCTTTGTAGGCGGCTGCGGAAGTGAGCCATATGGCGTCAGGAAGTTAGGAAAGATAACTGACAGATATATTCCTTTCCAAACTAAAGGAGATATGAGAAAAAGCAGCCATAAAAGAAAGAAGCCAGAAAGTGATAGATCTTTGATGAAGTAGCGACGGACGAGGTAGGTAAGAGCACCAGCGACGGACACCTTGAATTTCTTTGAGGGTGTAAATTCATAAGCCATTGTTTCGACCAAATACTCAATGCCTTCAGAAACAGACTCTTTCGTGCAATAAAAGTGCTGATATATGGGAACTCGAAAGCTAGCAAGTAGTTTAGCTCTGATGGGAAAAGATCCAGGAACATGTCAGCATTCTGGGTCACCAAGCATAATGGTCCGACTCGAGATAGGCCTGATTTAATCAGACTAATTTGGGGCTAATCCACCGGCTGCAGTGCGGCTCAAGCTGCAGCCGCACAGGGGGCCACAACGCCTAGTATACCGGTAGCTTATGAAAGTGGCCATCTACCAACCATGTAATCCTTGTAGTACCAAGGGATGGTGACTAGGGGGATAGTTAAAGCAGACCTAAACTTGTGTTTATAAAGAATTTTCACGAGATAAAAGATGTACTCTTTGAAAGAGTTACATCTTTACAAGTCTTGCCTGCTCCTGCCGCGCATCGCCATTGAATGAGCCGCGGCCCTGACTTCCTTAGTTCATCGTTCACCAAAATGTAAACAAAATTCATCACTTCAGCAGCCATTGATCATTCAGCTTAAAGTGACGCAAGATTGCGTGTTGAGTAAGGCATTTTTGCAAACTGCGACTGATAGTTCACAGTACTGTCTCCGAGTCATTTATAAGAGCCACTTCGTAGTAGGAGCTGCAATTTAGCGACATGCACTTGGGTCTCTCTACCAATTTAAAATATATTAAACGAACGAGGTTTTTTTTACTCTAAAGCTTTCAACCATTAATTCAAACTCTACACAATCCTCTCTGCGATTCTAAATTATCGCGTTTTAGATGTAAGCCGTAGCCTCTAAAATCAAGGGAACCAAAAGAGATTCTGCCCCCCCTTAGGCTCGCGCGAATTCGTAGATTTAAACCTAGCTTAGGCTCAATAGAGTAATTTTACTATCTACTACTGATATGTTTGTAATGAATATTTTTTTTTCTTTGATGGTTTTACACAAAGATACCTGGCTGGACGCGCGCTCGTCATTGCAACCTTCCACACTCTCGAAACA
>JAKTPV010000091.1:0-50245 GCA_030556335.1 Myxozyma vanderwaltii | reverse complement strand
ATCTTAAAGAACTTTTATAATATATATATTGACTAACACACTATCTTATATTAATTCTAATAAAGCTGAGCCAATAATTAGTAACTTGAAAATCAATTGATGAAAATGAAAATGCTAACTAGTTTCATAACTTGGAAAACTGACATGTGCATGTTAACACCAGGAGATAACAGCTTTAAGATTGGGTCTACCTAAATCGACCAACTGATTTGCTATATCGACCGACGCTAATCCAATTTAGGGAAAGCTTACTTAGCCCAGCCACAATGTACGTACCACTTTACTTTCCCGCTTTTCTGCTCTCAAAGTCTCGCTTTGCTGCCCTTGTAACACTAACATATCTACTTTGATATAACCAACTTCATAAACCCTATAATTGCATGCAAAGAGTATGAGTATGCTGTTTTTGCAATTAACATGCTACTGACGCTCTTCTAGATTGTGACCGAGCTGGCCACTATGATACGAGAGGAAGAATCCAGAGGTGGACCCCTCAAAGGAGTGAAAGAGAACTGTGTCAAAAAATTGTGGGTGTTTAATGAAGTTCATAATACACCCCGGGCCCCTTTACAGGATGGCATGGTGACTTTGAATGAATACTTGATCACTTCCAACTCTTCTGGAACTCCCAGCATGCTGGTATAGCAACCGCAGCTGCACAGCAGCAATTAAGGCTTAAGTATAGTGCAGATATACACTTGTTTGCTATTGTCAGACCTCATATTCATGGATATGCTCTCCAGAAGATATTGCAGGAAAATTCAAAGCTCTTTGCAAAGGTCAGCCTACTCTCTCTTGGGCCTTGCAACTGCGTGGCTCGAACTGCATATGGACTGCCTTGCTTCTATATTATTTGGAAGCGGAAACAGGCTATACTATGAATCAGCTTGAGGATATACATCATCACTGGTAAATCACACGTCTAGAACCAGGTGCTCTTTTTGTGCTTGCAGTATCATACCCTCTTCCTGTATTAGGTTCGATACCTGTCCAGCGCAATGGTCGGCCACGGGGTGCCCTTGGTGGTATGCGGCCTTCGTCTTCTCGAGAGATTCTTCTGCATTTGAGCTTTCTTCCAAGTGAGCTCCCCCAGTGTTAAAAATAGAGCTCATGAGCAGATATATATTAATCCTCCTATAATTGGCTACAGTTCAGAATACCACGGCTGAAGAGAGGGCATCGGGACCTATATTAATCTCGAGCCCAGCTAGAAAGGACTAATATGCAAAGTTTTCAGGCTGATTTCATAGAGGTGGCAGAAGATGATACAATAGTGGTTGAGCCTTCTACAGTTGCCTTTCAATTGATAGAAGGGCCAGTAGCCTAATTAGAGTTAGGATCAGATTTGAGTTGTGCTGTGGTTGCGGAGGAGGAACATGTTGTGTTGTGATAAAATAGACTTAAGAATCTAGTCTGTATTGTGGTGGAGGAGAGCAGGATAGTGTCAATGTGCAAACTAATGGAAAGGTACTGTACTGTGGCGCAATTTGTGGCTAATTTTCCCAAAAAGGAATGGCGTCGGTCGATATAGCAAATCGGTTGGTCGATTTAGGTAGATCCTTAAGATTTATGATTTGGTAGCAATGGTTCTGTTATGCTCTTTTCATGCTTGATTTTATAATTAATCTTTCTAATATCTGTTTGTAATATAGTTCTGTTAATAAACAAATTATAACAAGTTGTATATTTGATATGTGAATGACATCCTCTTAGATGCATAAGTAAAAAAAATCTGACTACAGCAGCCAAGACAGCTATTACTCTGCTAAAGAAAAACATAGGCCAACCCTTAAAGTGCAGAACTTGAAAGTATAATGCTTTGTCATTCAGGAAGCAGGAGCATAGGTTTGATAGTAAAACACAAAGCTCTCAAAATTTTCCATTTTAACTTTCCTTATGCTTATAACAATCATTATTAGTTGACGGCCTTGGATGCTGTGTACAAAACTTGAGGACTAAAATCTTCAACTGAACTAGTCAAAATAAGAGAAAATAAAACCCACACCTTGTCATACAAGAAACAGAGTGTATATGTTCAGATATTTAGCTGAACTGAAAACCAAGCATAAAACTTCATGTTTAGTGCCTGTGTTCATCCTTCTAGGCCCCATCATTAATTTTTTTTCTTTCTGCATTTTTTCTTGTTTCTGCATCTTTGATATTTTTGGCCAACTAAAAATTTCATTTCGTTACTGTGTATTTTGTAATATATCTTTCTTGAAAATGTTTTGAGACACTGACTATAAACAATACACAGTTGAAGCATTAAGTTTGGGCTGCTGTACATTTTCCTGAGACATTAGCACTTATTTCACTTTTCTCTTCCTTTGTGCTCTTTAAATATCTCTTCTATATCTATATATAGCATTGACCAATTTTTCTGCTTCAAACTCTTTCGTCCAATCACTGTGTTGGTTTACCATATTCAAAACATTGGCCAGCTGATCCATTGATCAGTTGAGTCACATTTTGATATAGAGATTTTTTTTGTATGCTTAGGCTTTTGTATGCTTAGGCCAATTCGGAGGATGGCATATACTCTAAATTTGTGCTCTTTGACAGATCTAACTCTCTGTCTTTTTGTAGTTCAATTGTGTATAATTTGAGACCTGAGGCCGCAAACAAACGTGTGAATGTATCGATACAACTCTGCCAAATGCCTATTCATTACAGGTTAATGTATGCTACACACAATGAAAGATGTAGGGATACCCAGATAATGCTGTACCCCTAAACTAAGGAAAGCCATATATAAGAGCTGAAAAATTACAATTAACAATGGAAGATAAAATGTAAGAGTCTGCTGAATGTGAAAATTTAACTGGCAGATTGGTAGCAAGATCAGAAGTTATATAAAAATTGGTTTTGAACATATCTCTTCCTTAAGCTGCATTTGAGCAAATTTGATATACTCAATAAAAATATATTTAAAGGATGTTTGTAGACCTTTTAGGAATTAGTATCAGACAGTATTCTGTAGTTTTTACTGTGTTCATTTTTCTGTGTATCACAAATTTGACTCTATGGTTAGATTCAATGATTTACTCTACAGCATAATGCTACAATATTGCAATTGATATTCATATTACCATAATCAATGCCATGTTTTGTGTAATCTATATGGGCATGCTATGGTATATAATCACAGTCTTATCTACACATATAAAGTACCACAGTTATAATCACAGATTGGTTCAGCATTAGTATTTGCAGTAACTTATATAACTTTAAAAAGCTTTGATGAACTAACCTCTATAACTATTATTCTTAAGCAACACAGTCTTTTAATCACACAAAAAGTTTAACTTCGTCATACTGCATCAGATTTTCCTAATTTAACCTGGGACAAGCTGTGACTTCTGCTGCCATCACTATTATGCATAGAGGTTTAGCCATTTGTAAAGCAGAAAGAGAACCTACTCAGTATTTCTTCTCTCATCATTACTCTGGATTAGTTTCTCACCATGAAGTGTGGATATTCCCTACTAGCAAGATTTCAAAAAGGGGATGGTTGCCCTTGCTGCAGCTACCTTTAGCCTCCTGAAATTGCAATTGTAAGGCATTCAACTATAATCAAAATACAGCTCAGAGATATCTTATAGTTTATTTAGTCATAAGTAATTTTATTAGATACACACTGGAAAAAATACATTCTTGAAATTGACCCAGAAAACAGATACTGTTTAAAATCTCATAAAACCAAAAATATTGTGAAAATCAACATACCTGCGCCCACAGTCACTCAAATACTTATCTACAACAGAGCGCACAACCTCAAAATCCTTTCGATTATGCTCAGCAAGAGCATCTACCTCTGCATCTCCATGTCCTTTTACCTTATCCACATTGAACAAATAGTCAAAGTATCGCAGCTGCGTATACAGTTCTTTGTCTGAATATTCGTATGACATAACTCCTCTGCACGAACGAGCAGAACCATCCTTGCCAATACATCTCTTTCCATACACACTAATCTGGCGGGTGCGATTGCTGCATGAGCCATCGGCGCAAACAACCCACCCCTCATAATACCTTGTAATCTCCGTTCTTAGAGCGCGTTCCACCGAAGCTACAATAGAGAACGAGGGTATATCACGAGCGCATTCTAAACACTTTAGGCCATCTGGAGTACAAATGGACTTCGATTTTATTATCCCTTCAAAAACGACAGCTGATCTGCACCAAGGACACGACAGTGCCAATTTCTTTGCAGCGGCATAGCGTTCCTCATCCGTAATAGAACTGTCGAGTGGCTGCCAGTTATCATAGATGCTGTCGCCTCCATTATCACCAGTTGAGAGAATGTATTTTCTAGTATCCAGACCAAGACAGCTTGCAAGATGCATCACATCTGTACCGCTTATAGAGCCACAAAGTCGCTCGATTGGCGGCAGCACTTGTTTTGCAAGATAGAACTCTGCATCAGGTACTTTGATATCAGCCTTTGAATCGGCGTCACTTCCATATTTCGCTTTTTCAATGAAGTCCTGAAACGGATATGCTCGATCAGCTGGAGGTCCATCACCTGCAGCAATGATATATGCCATCACGTCGTTTGCTGAGATCTTCTCACCGCGCGCCTTGCGCTTTAGTGCAACTTGAACTTGAGGCATTGATTTCCCTCCAGGATATTGCTCTGGTTCCTTACTCAGCTTCGTATGGATGATAAATTTCGACGCAGCAATAGTTCCTGCATGAACCTTCTCACCGAGATCACGAAGATACTCATGTATATTTTCAACGACAGTCTCCGTCGCAGCGCCAGATAAAATCTCATTAAGTACTTTAGTAGACGCATCCTTGGAGAGAGCACAATATTCACGACGTCGCATATCAAGACCTTTCACTTCCATCTTTGTTTCAATTTTGCCATTTAATTCAATACAGTTAAGAGCAGCATACTTTTTCTTTGCATGCATAAGCAATCGCTGAAATACATTGTCGATATCAATTTCGAGCAACCGGTATCTTTCGTTTACCGCAATTTTGAAATCTTGGCCGATTTTCAGTGCATCCTTGTAGGACTCGGAGCCCGTGTTTATCATGACTGAATCGGTATCACCATAAATTACTTTCAAGTCCATCGATTCAGCAAGCTCCTTGGTATTAGTTAGAATTTCGCGGCCTTTATATGTTGTCAGCATCGCTAGCGGGCGTGCATAAAACCTGGATCTTTCATATCCCAAGCATCCGTACATCGAGTTCGCTGTGAGCTTGAGGGCCTGTTGCTTGATCTCCCACTAACGAAATAATTAGCTCAGCTGTTATTTTGTATATGTAAGAACAAACAGCATGCTCACCTGGGCTCTTTCCGTGGCCGTTGTTTTTGGGTCTTTCATGAGATTTTTTACTTGACGGCGACGGTTCACCAACGTAGCAATCAGCCTTGGAAGTACTCCCTGAGGCACATCTGAAGGCGGAGGATCCGGGACTTTATCGTCAAATTCAAGCTAAATGATATACAGAGGTTAGCTGCGTTTGATATTTTAAAAACAGATCTAGGACGTACGCATTGAGATCGATCAACGGTAGTAAAGCAAATATTGAACTCCTGGATAATACTAGGATAAAGACTGTTGAAATCCATAACCAGGATATATTTATCATAGAGCCCCTTTTCGGGCTCAAATACAAGACCACCCTTGTACTTGTCTTTCTTTTTATTAGTTTCAGCAACCACTTCATCGTGCACATGCTCATCAGTCTCAACTTCATCATCCATTACGCGCTTTCTCTTGCCCTTAGCTGTACTGATTACTCGAGAATGCTTATCCGGAATAATGTATTTATTTTTGGCAAATTCATGCATCAAGATATACTCATTGCGCTCAGAGCGGGTTCCGCTAAGCGTTCTTGCCCAAGAATTTCCAGCAAGGTTGGTTAGCTGTTTGGTAAGTGGGAGTAGTTGAGTTTTCACTGCTATTGATGCAATGAAATGAGTGTCGAGTTCGCAATGTGAAAAGTATTCAAACAGGCCTGAAGCTGTATCCGTGAAATTATTACCCTTGCGGATATCGATTTCCTCCGTGTCAAATCGCTTTTCACCAATTACCAAATCGCACATCTCTGTTAAACTCCAAGCTTGGCATTTGAGCATCACAGATTTTCCCATATCATTGGCAAGGTCACAGAGGAGCCGACCAGTCATCACCTTACGATCCATAAATATTGAATGGGATCCTCCCGGCCAAGCATTCAGTCGAATTCTACCTGCTTGACTCCATCCTTGAATTCCGCGCTCACGCAAGCGATGCAGCAATACATTAATATCACCAGACTCGAGATTGTGGCCAATCAAAACATCAGGATCGTGCTTGCCTAATGTTTCGAGGAACCTGTGTAAAACTCTCTGCTCGGTCCTTTCCAGTACAAAGGTACCACGACTGTTTCGCTTTACCTCTGATTCAAAATTCGCAGGAAAGACACCACCACGAACAGGACGTACGACTGTAGACACATAAGGTCGTAGTGTATTTGGTGATTCTGTCAGATCATGAGGAACTAAATATCGAAAACCATTAGCATATTTCCGGTTGACGGGGCGGAGGAAGAGTACGTACCGTTTTCAAAGATTCGCGAGCTTATAGCAACTATCTCTTGCTTGTTGGTACTGTGATTCAAAATCGTGCGAACAGCGATGCTCATAAGCGTGAAAGGCGGCGCTTCCACATCAGGAAGCACTGAAACATTTGAGGGGCTACTTGCTCCGAGTTCGCATCTCGTCCAAGACATATTCTGGACATCTTTACTTGATGGGTACTTGATCTCTAACCAGCAAGGGCCCATGACTCTTTGCATCAGAACAAACTGCTCAAAAATGCCGGTATCAGTGCCAAAAACATGCGAATATGTCTCTCCCTGCAAATAGCGCGCATCTAGAGGTCTGCTTTTGTAGGAATATAAAACCTCAAGGTATTCCGCTTCTGCAGGCACATCTTGCAGTTCGAAGGCATATTTCCGTCGAGCCGACTTGGAGCGCACTTCAATTTTATCATGCGCAAAAATGGATTCGACCTCGTTGTACACGTCTTCAATAGAGACTCTTGTACTAGTTTCTGAGCCACCAGGCGAGTCACGGCGATGCGTTCTTGGAAGAAAGTACAGCTTGCGTAGTATATTATTTATTTGAACCATGCAGCTGACATAAGCACCCGAGCTTTTCAGTTTGGCCTATAAACATGAGTAGATGTCAGACAGCAATATTTATTGAGCATATAAGTAAAAGTGGCGGGGTCTTTTACCTTTCCGATGAGTATCAAGCGGTCATCAACTTCCATGTAATCAGTCCAAAACAAACGGACGCTTCCATCAGTCTCCGCAATTTGGTCAATTCCTACTTTCTGGATCACAGTTCCACCAGTACGGGCAGTTGGTGACGACATCAATGATACTGGTATATCTGTATTCATTTTAGTCCAGGTTCCTGAATTAGGAGCATCTGCTTTGGGAGCAGCGCTATTGACCAGTGGGTATTCAGTTTTGATAGGAACACTAGGCCTTCTCGAGACAGATAAATCCTTAGCAGCAGCGAGATTAATCTGATCGCGCGCCTTGGTAGAAGCAGCTACTGGTCGTTGCACTGCCATCATATCGTTATCAGCGTCATCGGCCACTTCGCCATTTGCAGTTTCAGCACTGTTGTCGTCATTGACATCTAGCATTATGCTATCCCAAGCATCATCATCGGACTCATACTGAGCAGTCTTTGCTGGAGAGGACGGTAACTGAGCTGGATTGTCGGTTTCGGAATCGCTGTGCTCTTCCTTGACCAGGCTATTCAGCGAAGCTGGAGTAGGGGAAGACGGCAAATTCATAGAGAGAGCTTTGAGTGATTTGTCATAGTCCCGAGAGGAATACTGGTTTATAGCAGGCCTTGTTTGACGGCCATTACCAGCGAGACTAGAATTCGCTCTCGACGATTTAGATGATTTTTGCTTTTTGATTGTAGTTGAACTTTCTATTTCACCCAAAATACTGTCCATAAAGCTTTCTTCTTCATCATCGTTGCGCGGTTTCTATATTACATTAACACAAGGAAATCTGGCTGAGAGTGAGGGATAGCTTACTGGAGCAGACGCCTTCTTGGAAGGCAAATTGCGTGACGGCGCGGTAACAAACTTGTCGAGTGAGTTTTTCTGCTTCTTTGATACATCTCTATGGCGGTTCTGCGGTTTCTCTGTTGCAAGAATTAGCACCTAGTTGCAATTTTGTAGTGTAATTGCATGAACGCGTACTTTGTTTGCCAGATTCCTCGTCTTCGTCGCCGTCGCTGGTTAGATCGTGTTCCGGCTCCCAGTCGTATCTTCCATTGTCGGCATATCCCAGGCCATTGTCGTCTACGACGAAATCATCACCCATAAGGCGGTCTTGAACAATTTTCTTGAACGAAATGTCGTCGACTTCATCGTAGATTGCGTTGGTGTCGTCGTTGGCATCGTCAAAGAGCGCGGTAACAGACTGACCCTGAGCTTTCAGGCGCCTGGCCTCTTTTAACTTCGCTAACTTACTCATTGCTGCGAGCCCGGGAAAAGTGGAGTGCTGGGGTATTTGGAGAGAGTGCGGAAGACGAAAGGGGACAAAGCGAGAAGCAGACGCGCCGCGCTTTGGGCAGTCCTCGACGCGAAAGCGACGCGCTCGCTGGCGGTGTGCGCACGCGGGGTTTGTAGAGAAGGATTAGGGTAGATATCGAGCCGAGACTTTTTTCTCTGCTGCGGCCAGCTAATTGCTTTCTTCTTTCTTTGTCGTTCCCCCCCAATCCAAGCTATTTGCGTGTCGTAATTCTCCGTATCTCTTTGCGTGTGTTTGCTGGAGCAATGGCAAACGACATTGTTGAGTATGTTGTGCATAGTTCTTCTGTTTTGTTTTTGTCATGCGCTGATTGGAAGAAAAACAGGTTTTTGAGGTCTGTTCCGCCGGTGACTCGGGTTCTTCTCCTGGGCACCATTGGCACCACCTTCGGCGCCCTTTTGAACCTCACTCCGCCAGCGCTTATGGTCAATTACTGGCCACTTGTTTTGTTTAAGCTGCAGATATGGAGACCAGGTATGTATTTGCTCTCGTAGTTGCAAGCCGCGAGTGGACTGCTAACGAACTCCTTTCAGTGACCGCCTTTTTTGTTGTCATGGGCGCGGATCCTATGTCGAAGCTGATGGAGATTTACATGAGTAAGTGCTCTTTTTCTTTGGCCGGTCTGAATGCGGAATCATTGACTGATCAATGCAGTGTACACATATGGAAAGGACCTGGAAATGGAGAAGTTCCGCTGCTTCACGGCCGACTACGTTTACTACGTTCTTCTCAACGGATTCGTCATCGCCGTAAGTTACCTTTTTCGACCCTCTTGTTCTTTGTTTTGTGCTTGGCTCTTTTATGTGCCCTGTTTCTTTTCGTAGATACTCCTGTTTCTGCCTCAGAGCCTTATGCACCATAGGTTACTGGGTTCTGGTTATGGAGAAGATTGCGCCTCGTATGCGACCCTCGAGTCAAATCATTCGCAAAAAAAATGAGGTGTTGCATACGAGGATCGTGGACGCTGTATTGAGACCGGCTAGCAGTCTAAATTGCTAATCGAATGTGGTCGTGGCTTCCTACATTTTTATTTTCTTTGTTGTAGTGGTTCTATTACCATTCAATTCTGTATGCATAATATCTAACAAGTATTTCTGCATAGGTTCTCAATTCGGTTACAGGTGGTTTAGCTTACGTCGCTCCCCTTCTCGTTGCATTCACGTATACGTGGTCTCAACACAATCCTGATCGCATTGTGAGCTTTTATTTTGGTATCACTTTCAAAGCAAAATATCTGCCCGCGTTCGTTCTTGCATTCAAACTGTTAATTGAGGGTCAGAGGTCCTTTGTCATATCTTCTACAGGATTTGCTGCTGCTTATATGTACCAGCATTTGGAAAATGCCAGGGCCCCCGGGCGTCCCAGTACATATCTACAGACTCCTAGATGGCTAAAGAGTATTCTTCCTGGAGCATGGTCAGCGTCGACTGGTATGACGACAGAATCGCGAAATGTTCATCGCTCCTTTGGTAGTGCATATTATCCTTCATCTGATGCAGTGCCGGTCGGGCGGCCAGGAGCGTCACGAGCTTCAGGTGCCAATGCAGGCGCGGGTGGTACGAATACGTCGTTTAGATGGGGAAGAGGGCACCGCCTTGGAGATTGATAGTTGTGTACAGTTAGAAATTGTTTTTGTTGTGTTTAGTTGGACTTGGATTTGGTGTTATGGATTTTTCTTTTGTGAATGAGCTTAGTCTATGCTGCTTGGAAAGTGGCGGGGGTGTTGTTTTGAATCCAGGGTGTTTTAATCAGCATATTCATAGTTGAGCTTCGCATTCGTGATTTGTCTTTTGGGTGATTAATCATTATAGCCCGGCGTTTGCTTTGAGATTTACAATTAATGTTATATATAAATAGTAAAGACTGAGCCGCTGTTTATGCGAGCTTGAAGAGTAATGTCAAATAATTAATGTACAATGTGCTTAGCTTTCAATCTAAAATACTCATTAAAATAAGTCTGTCTTGTTTATAGAGATGCCAGATCTCGTGTACAAGACCTTGCCGAACTCCAGAATCAGCCCTTATTGCACTGTGCTTGCACACATTGCTGTTCTACAGGTCATACAAACCATGCAATGAAAACAAATAAGAGGAAAGGACGGTGAAATATAAAGTATAGATGATCATTGGTTGACGAGTATCTGGGCGGGTTATATTTCTGATCGCTTTTTTACAAACTCCCATAGCATTTTGACTAAGCTGTCGGGCATGGTGTAGAGATCCAAGTGGAATTCGCCTTCTATAGAATGGCTGTTAGTATTGAAGAGGACAGTAGTGATTAGGAAAAAAACCAGTTGGACATACCCTCTACATCGTTTTTAATATACATTTCGGGTGTCCGATTTTCAGTAACCATTTGGACGACTTGGAGCAGATCGTCCTCGCCGAGCTTCTCCAAGGAATCAGCCAGTCGGTCCATATCGACCTGATGCGTGTTAGTTGCTTGTTAGTTTTGTATAAAGTACTTGAACAGACGTGCACTACTTACAGAGGACTTTTCGTGCTTGCTCTTCTTCTTTGACGACTCGTGACTGTCGTGCTTTCGCTTCTTTGTGTCGTCGATTGCGGGACTTCCTGCGGCTGTGAGCGGGTCGGGAAGAGGACCTGATTCTGCGAGAACTTTTGCGAGGGCCGGACGGGTAGTAGGAAAGGACTAGATATGAGTTGTCAGAACGCGCACAAGCAGCAGCAGAGATAGAGTAAGAACGAGATACGCACTAGTTTATGAAGCACGTCGTACTTTTCCTCGAGAAAGTTGAGATCGTGGAGGACAATGTGCTCGCCGCCTTTGTCCATAACATGGAGTACGACAGACATGTCAAACTCGCCCCATCCCTGCTCCTCAAGCTTGAATGGGGGCTTTTTAAGCGCTAGACGGGTGAGAGTTGTAAGCAGGTGGATATCGTCAATGGTCAATTCTGAGCGGACGCACTTCGGTTGGGGTTGTTGAAGGTGGGATGCAGTCTGTAGGTGACTTTGTCAAAGACGTTTGCAGGCACCTCTTCGCCATTTGCGCCTACGAGACTGACACGAACCGACCACTTTCGCATGGGGAAGCCCTCGGCCGCGGGCTCGAGATCCGCGAGAACCTCGCTCGTGGTGGTGATTTTGACCGTCCGGATGACCTAGAACAGGCTGTAAGCAAAGCGCACAGCAAGCACACAGCACGACGACCGGATACACACTTCTTGCGTCATTTGGTGTTTCTTGAAGCAGGAAAAAGTGCTGGCAGAAAGGATGTGGTGAAGCTGGCAGACTGGCGGTGAAGTCGCGAGGAGGAGGAGCGTATGTCACCACGCCCTTACCCTGCCTCCCATGCCCCTCCCCGGGCCTCCAATCTGCAATGTGCCCAGCCCTACAAACAAGACAGAAATGTGCGTATTTCTTATGATATTACTATTAAATACAAGTGTAAAACATAAACAGGCAGTCGGGGGAACGCCGGACGTGTAATCGATCCTGGCAGAAGTGACAAACCAAAAGCATGAATATAAAAAACAAAACATTTCAAACACCTCCTCCACCTATCCAAATGCAATATAACTACGACAAACAAACCAAACAGATCCTAAAAACACCAATTACATACATACACACAGACACACACACACAACACGCCTGCAACAGATAAAAGAAAGAAATCACACAAAACTCCAGTCGTAGCAATCCTGGCAGTTCTGCGGAACGCTGCAGGTCGGCGTCGAGTTGTAGGACAACATCATGTCGATGATGGGCCTGATTCTGTGATTCGAAATGGAGATATGCCACTTACGGTCGCCGACAGTGTCGTAAGTGCACTCGAGGCCGCTGTGGCAGGAGGTCTCCATTGCGTAGCCTCCCAGCCAGCACACTGACGTCGGTCCGTTGCATACACCCATGAAGA
This sequence comes from Myxozyma vanderwaltii, assembly GCA_030556335.1. NCBI lineage: Eukaryota > Fungi > Ascomycota > Lipomycetes > Lipomycetales > Lipomycetaceae > Myxozyma > Myxozyma vanderwaltii. The sequence continues at coordinate 37,794 of JAKTPV010000091.1, read as the reverse complement.
TGGGGTCTGCCGTGTTTCCAATGTGCCAGATTGGGCTCTCCTGTTCGGGAGTAGGTGCAAACGGAAGATGCAGTCGCTCTGCAGCCAGCTTCTCGCCGGGGGCCTCGAAAGCGATGGTAGGCAGGCCGTAGGTGCGTCCGAGAAGGGCTGACATTGCACCGCCGAGCGAATGTCCAGCGGCCCAGATGTTTGCCTGGGGATAGAGAGAGCTCACGTTGCGGTAGATGTCGAGGGCTGCGCGGTAGTACTTGTCCTCTGCGTACAGCGACTTTTCAAGGCATGATTGGTTGCAGGTATACGACTTGTCGTAGCAGTCGCAAACCGTGCTCCACATGTAACTAATGCGCGCGCAGCAGCAGGAAAAGAGAAGGTTGTCCTAAAATTGCAGTGTGTTAGTGCTTGCTGCTCACTTGTCCGGCCTGCACTGAAGAAGTACACAGAGCGGTAGCCATACATTCACCTTGTCGCTGGAGACAGTGTCGCCGTCACTATGGAACAGAGCGGCACTCGTTCCCTTGATGGCGATAATCGCCGTGCTGTTTGTCTCGTCGACAAAGATGTGTCCACGGAGGCCATTCGTGTCCCAGCCAAAGCCGTCAGTCTCGTTGAAGGGCATTCCAAGGTCAATCCAGTCGCCGCCCTCGGGGTCGTCCACGTATGCGTCCGCTGTGAGCTTTGCAAACTCGACGAGCGTGTCCCTGTCCGTGATGTCCGGCACGAGGATGTCATCGTTGCCCCAATCCAAGTCCACCGCGACGGCCCCGTGAAGACGTGTGTACTGCAGATACGATTCGACCGAGTCCGGGTCGCGCTGCTTCATCCTGGTGACTGTCCGAGGCACCGACGCAACTCGGAACGACCGCGGACCGCTCTCTGGCCGGTACTCTGCTGGAAAATCGCGGCGACGATGAAGCTGCGGATGCGACTCGGTTCCATGGTTGAATATGTGCCGGAGAGTAAAACCCGGGGCGAAATGGTGCTCGTCGTGAAGGTGGTTGTTGCTTATCGGCAGCTGCTGTCGCCCGATAAACGGCAGCTGGATTGCCTCTGCGAAGCACACAAAACACAGCAGAACCGCGCTCGTCAGAACAGCCGCCCGTATTCGCCCAATAAACATCATATATTATTCCTTGTTTATGTCTGCAAAAGTGGAAAATGCAACTACTTTGGCGTGCGTAACTGCCAGGGCCTACGCGCCAAATGCGTAATCAGTCATATCGTCACTACACAGCCACACTTTGCCACTAGATTACTAATTGCTGAATCATCTGTGGCGCCCTAACCTTCTCTCTCTCTGAGATTTATTTCGCTCTCGACAATCTGCCAGTTAACTTGACATTGTGTGACTACTTTAATGGTCTAAAATGCTTCTTCGATTGGCTAATAATTCATGGCTGCGTAGTGCTCAGTTTCAATTTGTACTTTTGCGCTCTCGTCAGTTCTCGGCTGCGTTTCCGACAATGAAAGCAAAGCCAATGATGCCTTCGCGACCAACTATCAGCGAACATGACATTGACGAAGTTTTCATTAAAGGCGGGTATGTTTTTGTTTACTTTTTGATATTCATAATATTCTCTTCTGCGACTGCTAACAATGCTGTAAAGAGGAAAAGGCGGCCAGAAGGTGATTCCTCTGCAAACATCATCTCACTTCTTCATTCCTCTTAACTGACTTGGTTAATAAGATCAACAAAACAAATAGCAAAGTTCAACTCCGCCATATTCCAACTGGCCTCATCATCTCCTCGCAGGCCACTCGCTCTCGCGAGCAAAACAGAAAAATTGCCCGCGCTAAAATGGCTGAGGAACTCCAGTTTCAAAATGATCCTGAAAATAGCAGACGTGCAAAGCTCATTGAAAAGAAACAAAAGACAAAGCGCAATCAACGAAAGAAAGCTCTCAAACGCGCAAAACTGAGAGATCAGCTCCTGCCTCCTTCTGCTCAACATAATCCTCAGCTTCAAAGCATTCATCAAAAGTCTGAACAACAAATCTCAAGTTCTGATGTATCTCAAATTGATACAAGCGGCCTCGAATCAAATGCTCACCGCGAGGAAACAGAAACCAATTTACAATCACAACAACAACAACAGCAACAACAACAACAAGCCGACAATGTCAGTCAAGAAATAGAACTCACCGAAACTCTAGTTCTCTCATCAACCATAGAATCAAAAAAATCATCCCCTTAATCTCTCTTCCCCTACAAAGACTGCTTCTCCACTGTCGGAGTAGGAGGCGCGCTCGACAAAGCTGTCTCCGCTGGCGTGTATCCACTCAATAATCTCAAAACTTTCTTGACTGGTCCACTTTCAATGCTCTTTGGCGATCGGTCATAAATTGCCATTATTATCGCAAAACTGAACGAGAACGCAAGCACGTCGCCGTGTCTAAAAAAGAACAAAACAAAAATTACTAAACTTATATCTCACGTCATGGCAATCATTCAAATTTTAATCTTACGGTATCGCTCCCACTCGTCCATGCTTTACAAGTGTCTTCCAATATGATTCTGTCGCCATCCGCGCAACTGTAATATACTGCTGCTTGCCACTCGTGTTGAAAAGATAGGCCCACAGTCCCGCTGCAAATCCAATTATCTTCATTCGATACGTCGCAATCATCTTATTAGGGAGCATAATCTGCGAAAAGCACATCCCTGTCCACATCGTAGATGCTAGCATAGATAAAAACACATTGAATTTCAACGCACCTCTAGTTAATTTAATCAATCGCTCTTTAAAGTCACTCCTGTATTTGAATCCTGGTTAGCTTTCTACTAAATCATGCGCGAACGCAATATGCATTGATCTCACCAATCTCCGCCAGTTCGGCGCATTGATAAAGCAGCACGCCCCGCAACCAGCGCCAGCAAATATTTGGCAAACTGTCTATACTGACGAGAGGTGCCCTTGACAAAATACGCCATACACGACTCCTCTGCTGGATGCAATAACGCACACGACAAGTGCTTAATACCTGGATGGGCCTGCGATACTATCGGATCAACAGCACTATAGCTCTTTGGCAGCACATATGAATCCGGATACAAAATAGGGGAATTGAAAGGCCTGTCACTATTAGCTCTTCAATTAATACAATCAACCTATTAATCGACATAAAATTGCATACGGAAACTTCTCTAGCGTAATTGTCTTGAGACTGCTAATCATGGCTTCAGACTCGGGCCAGGCTAAACTTGCGGGGTAGCCCTCTGGCCGTGTCGGCAAGAAATTCTTTGAAGTGAGCTTCATGAACCCTTCAAATGGCTTTACCGCAATTAGTTAGCGACCAAATTTAAAAGCAAAACAAAACCCCATCCGTTTCTCTCTTGATCAAAGCCTACCTTGGAAACACAGTCGCGGTCATAGGTATAGACGTACAGCAGCTGCGCGATCGAGAACGGAAAGAGGATCCAAGAGTTTGCCTGCTGGCCAATCCAGGCAAACTGTCTATGCGACACCACAAAGTTGAATCCATATTCTGCAGCCAGAGTTGCACAGTAGAAGGCGACGTAACTCCTGATAGGTCCCTTTGGTTGGAGGCCGTAGGCCAATCCGGCAAGCGCTGCCGAAGAGAATGCAGGAAAGAACTGCGAGCGCAGTACTTTTGCAATTCGGCGATGCTGGCGGCGAAACTTGCGGGCCTGTGTGCTAACAATGCCGATGTGGAGGGAGGAAGAGACTCGGAAGAGGACGCGGTAGAGGGCCAGGATCAAGGCCAGCGCGAGGGCAGAGCGCATGCGGGGTCGCTCGAACAGCCGCGGCTTTGGGCTGCGACGGGCGGGTCAGCGACAAGAAAGAGAACGCAAATGCACACACGCAAAAATGGCTGTTCTCACAGAGTTCCCTTCGATCTAACATGCTGCAAATACTGCGCGAGAAAGGAGACCGCGCTCGAGGACGCGTAGAGACGCGAAGATGCGCGCCAGACACTGCGCGTGTTTTTGTCAGCACCTTTCTACCCCCTCTCCGCAAACAAAAATAAAGGTAGCAGCACTCACGCAAGAGCAAATTCGTTCAGTTGTTCTGCTTGCAGCCGGAGATCGTCTGGCCGAGGCAGGCGACTGAGAACTGACGACGGACGCACGGCAGTCAGCCCGGACGAGCTTCTGCTCCTGCTGCTGCTGCTGCTGTCGCGCGGAAGCAGCGCAAGCAGCTGCTCGCACTCGTCGCCGGATACGAGAAAGTTCGCGAGATACGCCGCGGATTCTTTTAAAGAACGAGGCATCTGTAAACAAAGAGTGCTGAAAGCAGATTAGAGAAATGAAAGTTGGGAGCGGGGAAGCGGTATGAAAAACCTGGGGTTAATTTGGTGACGGTCAACGCGTGTCTGCTTATGTAATTTACTGAGTGGGATTAGGGCAAAATGAGGCGCGTGGAGAGCCCAAAAAAAAATAGAGTATAAGCAAACAACAAACAAAGCAAACAACAATATTTGTCCTTTTTCTCGTTGTTTGTTTGTGTTGACAAAGTGTGGTTTTTTGTTCTGTTATAAATCTGTGCTATTTTGAGTCCGAGTTACTTACTTTGCGCGAATCGCAGTTGCTGTTTCTTCCACCTCAAATCCGCCTGCTGTATGCCGTCTTCCATACAATCCACTGCCTCCTTCAAGCGGACCGCGCAATGGTGAAGCCCGAGGAAAACACAGCTGTAGATTACTACGCGGTCCTGAATCTCCCGTCGACCGCCTGCTCTTCAGAAGAAATCCGAAAAGCGTACAGAAAGCTCGGTAGGCGTCCGTCGAGATGCGTGACAAAGCGCGTTCTGTAGCTAACAAATGATCTCCTCTTCCAGCGCTCCTATTTCATCCTGACAAAAACCAGAATTCACTCGAGTTTGTGGAAAAATTCAAAGCAATCAACGAAGCCTCGGATATCCTCCTCGACCCTGCAAAGCGCGTGGTTTACGACAGAGCATGTGCGCTCGCAAGGCCAAAGCCTACCATGAGTAGTAGCACATACACTCCCTCAAAGTTCACCTACACGAACGGCTTTAGTGCACAAAAGTTCAATTACACCCCGACAAAACCTGCATCCAACACAAAGCGCGACAAACCCGCTCGAGACACCTTTTTCAGCTATCATTGGGGAGGACGCAATCAGCCGCCAGGCTATTCATATTCAGGTAAGCATTCGACTGGTGGTGGTGACTCGCCGCGAAAAGGCCCAAGTGCGTTCTCATACACTTCGACTGGTTCTGGTACAACACCGCAGCCCAGCCCGCGCAAAACATACTCGTCTGCAAACCAACACTTCGAAGCTCCAAAATCTGCACCAAAGCCTACGCCAAAGCCTACGCCAAAGCCTACGCCCCGCAGGCCACAGCCGTCCGTTGATCCGGAACCTCATCGAGGTTGGGGTGAGTCGAAAACGTCCTACTCATATCGCAGTGGTGAGCGAACATACGCTGGTGATTTGCCTCGAACTCATCCCGTCCCGCGCTCTTCAGACCCTTCGACCGCAGAACCAGCTTCTAAACAACGGAAAAGTGGCGGTACAGCATCTGCTACGGAAAGTGCACCAACTCCTCAAAGAGAGCGCAAGGATACTACTACAAGCGAGAAGCCAGCTTCAAATGCTCAATCTACTTCAACTCCTACGAATGGAGCCCAACCAGGCCCTTACTTTAACGGTAGTAGTTCAGCATTCAAATTTGAAAGCCCACTCCTGTCGTAAGTCTCGTTGATCCAGTTGAAGTATTTACAATTTTATAGCTAACTAAGTATCTGTAGACGCAATAGCTCAGCCAATTCCAAAAAATTCACGACCCCGGAATCTTTTGTCTTTGGGGATGCTGCATCCGAGAAACCTTTTTCATACAACAGTCCGACACCTAATCCGGCGCATGATTACACTACGATTGACAGCGATGAAGAAGATCCAGAGGTGATAAACCCTGACGACGTCAAACCCAAGCAAAGAGACAGCGGTGTGAAGGGCGACTTTACTGCAAGTGCATTTCCAAACCCATTTCCTGAAAAGATTGTCGATCTCACTGATGACGAACACATGTCAAATGATAGCAGCACATATTCTTCAAAGACCAATCTTAAGCCTGACTTTTCAAAAACCTCGTGGTCTGCATTCTGGGAAAGCAATCCTCTCCTTCCTACCGACTCGACTCCCTCCGCAAGTGGGCCCCGTCGGACTACGGGCGTTCCTTCCTCAGCGAAAAAGACCAAGCCTATTCGTATTCCCGAATTAAAGAAGAATCAAACTGCATCATCACGTTCAACAGCTACATCCAATAAAAGTCGAAATCCCGTTCTAGAGGAAGTGTCTGACGATGACGGAAACCAAAGCTCTTGGGATTCTCCAGAGAGTGATCTCGAAGATGCACCGCGATGGAATCCTGAACATTCAAAACCTGTGAAGGAACGTACGATAAAGACTCCTTCGCCGCGAAAAGATCGAGCAACAAAGCCGGCGGCACCTCCCCATCAAAACGGGCAGCAGGACTTTGCGAGTGATTCTAGTACTGCAGTTCCTAAAAGCAATTTCAAAATGGATGACTTGAAACATACGATTCCATCAAAGTCTTCAGCAAGCAACAATACTGTTGTACCGGAAACAGTAGGTGACATTGATCAAGATGTAAGTATGGAGTTTGCAGAGTCACCCGCTTCCTCCAAAGATGGTCAATCCGAGCCAACTACACCGGTCGATCTTCCAGATGCCACCTCAACAAGCAACATGCCTTTTGATCGTTCGGCACCTATTGATTCTAGCTTCCATGCAACACAAAGCCAACCTCAGGCTGTGGTGATTGATTATCATAATTCATCAGCTATTTTTAATATCCGACCACCTCCCCCACCAGTGGTACCCTCTATCAGTGCAAATGATAATGAGCTGGGTAGATACTGGCAAGACGTTCTTCGCTATCAAGATGCTTGGAACGATTATCAGTTGAAGATTTCATTGTATTTTAACGAGCGGCAAATTGCGGATCGGATGAGTTCTTTGCAGTTTTTGTCTAATTCTGGTAACTTAGATGAGTACATCAAGGTCCTTCAGCAAGATGAACGAGTTCGCTCAGCGTGGGATAATGCGATGAAGATTCATACGCAGGTGATGGTTAATTTACTTGGAGTACGGCGGTTGAAAGAGGGTTGGTGAATTTACTATTCTCCAAATTTCAATACTTTGTAATATAGCTTTCAATGGAGCATTATTATCATTAAAAACTGCCAAAACAAAAAAAAATTAAAATCAAATTCTATTCTTTATGGGCCGCTCGAAGCGTAGATCTGCGCCAGTGTTTCTTCTAGCTTTTTTAACATTACACTATTTTCTTCTTCTGTGCCAACAGTTATTCTTAACGCACCAGGACATCCAGGCTCCTTTCCTCTGAACCGAATAACAACACCTTTTTCCCGTGCTAAGGTCTCGTATGCTTGATTAGCAACGGGAGTCGAAGGGACTCCGCCGGGTTTATCAAGAATTTGAACAAGTAAGAAATTTGAGTCGTTGCCACCAATAAAGTTGCCGACACCAGGAATCTTTGGTAATTCTGTGAGAAGTCTTTCGCGCTGCTCAAGAATGGCAGACAGTTTTTTTCTCATGTTTGCGACGCTGGCAGGAGAGAGAGCTAGAAGAGCTAATTCGCTGGTAACAGTAGAGATATTATAAGGAGCTTTGACGGCGTTGAGGATTCTCGCAATCGGTGCAGAAGCGTAGGAAACACCAAGACTATGAGAAAAATTATTGTTCTAATGTGAACCCAGGTACTTATACAAAACAAGGGAAAAAAAGAAAGACAGACTTACCGAATACCAGCCATGCCAAATGACTTTGACACTGTTTGCAGAACAATCAAGTTGTCGTATTTCGTGACCCATGGAGCTAAAGAGCTTCCAGGAGCAGAAAAGTCAATGTAAGCCTCGTCAACGACAACAATACCGTTCCAAGTAGGCAATTCGAGAATCTTTTTGACGGCGCTGGGATCCACAAGTGAGGCAGTGGGGTTTCCAGGCGAGCAGAGGTAGACAAGGTGGATGGAAGGGTCGTTGGAGATTGTTTCGCACACAGCGTCTGCACGCACAGGAAATCCGGGTGTCTCGAGGTCGAGATTGACCTTGACAACTTCGACATCGTTTACGTTTGCTGAAACACTGTACATACCGTAAGTAGGCGGGCATGTGAGCATTTTCTCGCGACCGGGCGCGCAGAAGCATCTGATGATTGTGTCGATGCATTCGTCCGAACCAACGCCAACGTAAAGGTTCTCCGGGGTCAATGGTGCAACAGAGCTGTCGCCTTTGGAAGGTTCATTGCGCAGATTGCAGAGCAGCTGCTTGACGTTTTCCTGGTGCGGGTCCGGGTATCGGTTGAGGCCGTAGAGCAGCTCCGCAGACAAAACTGCGTCTTTGCCAATTGGCATCTCCTCAATCTGCAAAGACGGTCCATACGCGTTCTCATTTGCATCGAGAAGAATTCCGGTGGTATAGTCACTGTACATATATTTAAGGTCAGTCGCTAACAAAGTCCAGGAAAACCGGGGGGGAAAAAAGAGATAAAGATGGGGGCAATCGTACTCGCGCGCACAGCGGTACGGCTCGAGGGAGTAAATATTAGGCCTTGTGATGGCTTTCAGATCAAATGCCGGCGACGAAAGGTTTTGCACAGTCATTGTAAAGAAGAAGAACGCGAGTTTGGGATGTGAAATGTGCGAAAGTGTAGAAACAAGACCAATATTTGTTATCTGTTATGACTCTGACAGTTTGAGGTCGCAGCCGCACGGTACCTGAAATATCTGCGTGCTGAGAATTACGCATCTCCGTTCTGATAATTACGTACTGCGACGCGTGAGTTTGATTGTGTGGGCAAGGGGCGCGGCGGGCACAGAAAAAAAATTCGCCTACGCGCTTCCACGCGAATCGACAGAATTGTTCTTTTAAATCCACCTGCAAAAACCCGTGTTATTGTTTATTAATAAAATATAAACAAAATGCAGGCTCCTGTTGTTGTAATGAGTGAGTTGTTAATTGTATATTTTATTGCGAGCGCCGTCAATTGAATGGTTTCTTACTAACTGATTGTCAATTTGTAGATGCTGGTGGTGAACGCCAGACTGGTCGTCGCGCTCAAATCTCAAATATCACTGCTGCAAAGACGTAAGATCCGTTGTTTGTGTCTATTTCTTGTTTGTATTGACTTATCTGGCGTGAATCAGGGTCGCGGATATCATTCGGACATGTTTGGGTCCCAAGGCCATGCTTAAGATGCTCCTCGATCCTATGGGAGGTGTGTACTAGACTTTTAGCATTCTTTGTGAGATCATATATGGATTCATTCTAATCATCCATGATAGGCATTGTTCTCACCAACGATGGGCATGCTATATTGCGAGAAATTGAGGTTTCGCATCCGGCAGCAAAAAGCATGATTGAGCTGAGCAGAACACAGGTGCGCTTTATTGTAGAGTTGTCAAACGCAGCTCGTATATTAACAAATCCAAATGCAGGACGAGGAAGTTGGAGATGGAACCACTACTGTTATTATTTTGGGTATGTGTTTCTTTTTTTGTAATTTAGCGCAAGTGTTGACCGAGCTGCAGCTGGTGAAATCCTTGCCTTTGCGTATCCGCACGTCGAACGAAACATTCATCCCGTTGTTATTATTTCTGCATTTAAACAAGCTCTTGCTGATGCTCTTGAAATTATCAATGAAATTTCGGTACCCGTTGACGTCGAAGATGACCAGCAGATGCTCAACCTGATTTCGTCCTCTATCGGTACAAAGTACGTTGCTCGCTGGAGTCCTCTAATGTGCCGCCTTGCTTTGCAAGCTGTTCGAACTGTTGCGATCGAGACAAACGGCAGACGTGAAGTCGATATTAAGCGTTATGCTCGTATCGAAAAGATTCCTGGCGGAGAAATTGAGGACTGCAAGGTTCTTGATGGAGTGATGATCAACAAAGACGTGACGCATCCCAAAATGCGACGAAGAATAGAGAATCCTCGGATTATTCTTTTGGACTGTCCATTGGAGTACAAGAAGGGAGAATCACAAACAAACATTGAGATTACAAAAGAGGAGGACTGGGCGCGAATTCTAGAGATTGAAGAAGAGCAGGTTAAGGCACTTTGTGAGACTATTTTGTCGTTCAATCCCGATTTGGTCATTACTGAAAAGGGAGTATCTGATCTCGCTCAGCACTACTTGTTAAAGGGAAATGTTACTGCGCTTCGTCGAGTGCGTAAGACAGACAACAACCGAATTGCTCGCGCGACCGGCGCTACGATTGTCAACCGAATTGAGGATCTGCGTGATGCCGATGTTGGTACACAGTGTGGTCTGTTTAATGTTGAGTTGATTGGTGACGAATACTTTACATTCATCACCGAATGTAAGAATCCTACAGCTTGCACGATTATGCTACGTGGACCCAGTAAGGATATTCTCAATGAGATTGACCGCAACTTGCAGGATGCGATGTCTGTTGCGCGCAATGTGTTCTTTGAGCCCCGCTTGTCGCCGGGTGGTGGAGCAACAGAGATGGCAGTTAGTGTGCTTCTCGGCGAGAAGGCGAAGAACATTGAAGGAATCACACAATGGCCGTACCGGTCAGTTGCGGAGGCGATGGAGGTTATCCCTCGTACGCTTGCTCAGAACTGTGGTGCCAATCCTATCAAAGTACTTGCCGAATTACGTGCTAAGCATGCCGAGGGTCAGCATACTTGGGGAATCAATGGCGACACGGGCAAGATTGTCGATATGAAGGAGTACGGCGTGTGGGAGCCGGAGGCTATCAAGTTGCAGAGTATCAAGACCGCTATTGAGAGCGCATGCTTGCTGCTACGAGTAGACGACATTGTTAGCGGTGTGAGAAAGCAGGATGGAAAGGCAGCAGAGCCACAAGGTGGGCCTGATGGACCACCACCTCAAGGCCAGTAAATGAATGCATGGAAGAGTTTAATACCTATTTCAGTATTTTTATGTGTTTTATAGTACGAACGAAAAAAAAAAAAAATATTGATGATATTACCTAAAAATTTGAAAATGCTCCAAAAAAACTCCCTTTTTATTTTAGTCTTCTCCTTCCTGTACATAGATATGTCATAATCGCCGTAGTTACAGGATGTAGGTCTACGCTCCCGGTGTCGGTGGGGGCGGGGCAGGGTGTAGATATGTCTGAATGAGGAGGAGCATGTGGTTTCCCTGCTCCTCGGTGAAGCGCTGGTCGAACTCCTCGACAAGGCAGTACAAAGTGACGAGAGAAGTCGGGGCGATGTTGATAATCTGCAGTACTTCAGCTTTTTCGAGGCTGTAGACGGACACTTCTTTCATAAAGGTCTTGATGTCGCTGGCGGACTGTTTGGCGGCTGAGGAGTGGGCTTTTTCGCCGAGATATGTGTGCAGCTGACTAGTTAGCTTTTTTCATGCTAGTAAACCAGAACAGAACAACTCACTTCGAGCAGGATTGTTTCGAGGTTTTCGGTTTTGAGGGCCGACCTGCTTCGTGAAGCCGAGTTCTGCTTCTGGCGGCGTTTGATGTCATTAATGTGCTGCAACACCTCAAAGTTGGCGAGCAGCTTGTCGCGCGGGACCTCTGCCTGAATGCATACAAACAAAACGTCAGTTTATTGTATCTCGAAAGCTGCCGGCGGATTCAACTTGCCTTCATTTTTGTGCCTCTGTTTATGTGCTGCTCTTGTTTTGCTGCGGGTGGACGTGGACGTGGACGAGCGCGTCGGGAAAAAACCCAAATCTGGTTTTTATTATTTTTTATTATTTTTTTTTTTTTCGCCGCGCACCACCAACAACAACAACAACAAACACAAACTACACACGCAAACCAGCACAATGGACAACCAAAGCTCAAAGCGCAGAGGTTCGCTGGTCTCGCCGTCGCCAGAAGGACGTGCTGCAAAGCGCCCTCATTCTGAAATGGGCGAGTCCGAAATGGCCTGCGACAGCCAGACCGCCCGCGACCAAAGCGACGACGAAGACGACCCCGAGCCCGTATTTGCTGCCGACGACCTCGAACACGACCGCGACGACGCGCAAATGGAAGACGCCGACGAAGTCGTCGCAGAGTCGCCGTCAGACGCGTCCGTCCACAACTCACCCGCGCGCAGAAAAACCTCCTTCGCCAGCAGTGCGGGCGACCACACAAAGCTCTCCGTCCCCATCGGCGACTCGGTCGAGTGGCAGCGCACTATTGAAAAAGTCGTCAAAAGCGTCGTGTCAATTCGCTTTGCTCAGATTGCAAACTTCGACTGCGACTCGGCCCTCGTCAGCGAGGCAACGGGCTTTGTTGTCGACGCCGAGCGCGGCCTGATCATGACGAACCGGTAAATCCCCCCTCCTTTTCTTCTTCACTCTCTGCCTTTTCACTGGGTCGGTTTACTGACAAAATACCTAGTCACGTTGTCGGCGCTGGACCATTCACCGGATTCGCAGTCTTTGACAATCACGAGGAGGTGTGTGCTCTTTTCTCCCGTTTCTGTGCACAGATTGCAGAATGCTAATTCAATCTAATAGTGCGACGTTCACCCACTCTACCGCGACCCCGTCCACGATTTTGGCATCTTGCGATTCGACCCGAAATCAATAAAGTACATGAAAGTCAGCGCGCTTTCCCTGCGTCCCGACCTCGCTCGTGTCGGCGCCGAAATTCGCGTAATTGGTAACGACGCAGGTGAGAAGCTCTCTATCCTCTCTGGCTTCATCTCGCGTTTAGACCGAAATGCACCCGATTATGGCGAATTGACCTACAACGACTTCAATACCGAATACATCCAGGCGGCTGCAAGTGCTAGTGGCGGCTCGAGTGGCAGTCCTGTCGTCAATATCGAGGGATACGCTGTTGCCATCCAAGCTGGTGGAAGCAACGAGTCTTCTACTGATTACTTTTTACCTTTATATAGAGGCCTGCGTGCCTTGAAATGCGTACAGAATAGTCAACCAATTACTAGAGGTACAATTCAAGTTCAGTGGTATTTGAAGCCCTTCGACGAATGCCGACGGCTCGGCTTGGTTCCTGAAACTGAATCTCTTATCCGCAAAGAGTTCCCCGAATGCATCGGCATGCTGGTAGCTGAGACTGTCCTACCTGAAGGACCCGCTGATAGTCAGATCGAAGAAGGAGACTGTCTTGTCAGCGTCAACGGTGAACTTGTTACGAAATTTATAAGATTAGACGAGATTTTAGATTCTTGCGTGGGCGAAACGATACGAATGGTGATCCAGCGAGGTGGCGTTGACTCTGAAATTGAAGTCAAAATAGGAGACTTGCATGCTATTACTCCAGACCGATACGTCGAAGTGGCTGGCGCTACTTTCCACAATCTCAGCTACCAGATGGCAAGGCAATATGCTATTCCTGTGCGTGGTGTTTACGTGGCCGACCCTGCGGGATCATTCAGACTGGATCGTGATCGGGGTTGGATTTTAGAAAGCATTGATAACAGACCTACTCCTGACTTAGATACATTTGTGGAGGTTATGAAGAGCGTTAAAGATTGTCAATGGGTTGCTGTTACTTGCAGAAACATCCAGGATATGCATACCAGTAGTACAACAATTACATTTATCGATAGACACTGGACAGGTCAATTCCGAATGGTTACTCGAAATGACCTTACTGGACTATGGGACTATACACCCCTTGGTGATGCTCCTACCTCATTACCGCTGCAAAAACGATCTGCTACTTTTACCGAGCTGAATAATGGAAATATTGGCAAAGCAGCTAATTTAATCAGAAGTTTTGTTAAAGTGACTTGTCTGATTCCTATTAAAATCGACGGATTCCCTAGATCGGTGAAATACGGGCAAGGTCTCGTTGTCGATGCAGAGAAAGGTTTGGTTGTAGTAGCCCGCAGTATTGTTCCATACGATTTATGCGATATAATCATTACTGTTGCAGACTCAGTCATGGTTCCTGGAAAAGTTGTCTTTCTTCATCCTACTCAAGGCTGGGCCGTAGTCTCTTACGACTCTAGTCTGATTGACGCACCAGTTGAAGCAGCTGTTCTTAGCAGTAAATCTGTACAACGAAATACTTCTACGATCTTTATGGGATTCAGCTCGAATAATCGCATGCTGGTAGCTCAAACTACTATAACTGACGTTTCAACCATGTCTGTACCAGCCAACAGTCAAACACCTCGATACCACGCAATCCTGATAGACGGTGTAACGGTCGATACAGTTCTCGGTGGCCAATGCGGCTCTGGAGTTCTTGTGAACAGCGATGGAGTAGTAAACTCTTTATGGTTGACTTTTCTCGGAGAAAGAAACGTCAATAGTGGGCGTGATGTGGAGTACCGGGTAGGTATAGTCACGTCTGCAATGTACGATATTTTAGAAAAGTTGAAGCAAGGAAAAACACCAACTTTGAGAATTTTGGACGTTGAATTAAGCACTATTCAAATGAATCAGGCACGTATTAGAGGTGTTTCCGATGAATGGATCAACAAAGTTGAAACAACAAATAGCGAGCACCATCAATTGTTTGCGGTTAAAAAAATTGTCTGCCCAACTGCTGATAGTCCCGTACAGACATTATTGGAGGGCGATGTAATTCTGAGTGTTAAAGGCCAACCCTTGACGCGCGTCGCTGAACTTGACGTCGCATACTACAATGAAGAGCTAGATATGAAAGTAGTTCGAAAAGGACAAGAAGTCGATCTCAAAGTCCCCACAGTATCTACGGAGAACCTCGACACGGATAGAATTGTGATTTGGTGTGGAGCAATCTTGCATGAACCTCACCATGCCGTTCGTCAGCAAATTCGAAAATTACACTCTGGGGTCTACGTCTCGGCTCGAATGGCAGGCAGTCCTGCTTATCAATATGCTTTGACTCCCACTTGCTTCATTACGCATGTAGACGGCAAACCTACTCCGGACCTTACAAGTTTTTTGCAGATTGTAACGAAAATTCCAGATAATACTTATACGCGACTTCGGATTGTTTCATTTGAAAGCATACCTTTTGCTATTTCTATCAAATCAAACCTTCATTATTATTCAACATTAGAATTAGTAAAACAGAAATCTGTTCGAGGATTGTGGAGACGGTTTGCTTATGACGGCGGAGTAAGAAAGGAAAATGTGAATGGAATTACAGGTGATGGTTTAGATGAAACATCTACTAATGGTGAAGTTAAAGTGGTTGTAGAAGAATCTTAGAGGGTTGTACATAATTCTTATTTTGTATATATATAGAAGAAGAAGAAGGAAAAAAAGTCCAAAAAATCTAAATTTTTCCAAAAATCAGGAAACTCTTGTACATATTAAATAATACATACTAAATAAATAAATTCGAAGCTTTACCTAGAATTAAATACTTAATTTGACTCCATTGAAATTTATTAAAGACTTCTTTAATAAATTTAAACCCAATCAATTAATTGCTTTCCCAAATCATATATACTCTGTTCCAAACTAGTATATTCGATGCCTAAATCTTTTATCGATTTCGAATTATCTGAACCGAAAACTTCATCCGCAGACATTTCAGGAGCGCTCAATTCAGTAGGGACTTTTCCAGCAAGTTCAGGGAATGTTTTCAAAATATAATCACAAATAGTTTTAAACGAAAAGTTACCAGCGCAAATGAAGTATCTCTGATTCTTGGCAGATTCCTTCTCGAGACAGAGAACATGAGCGAGAGCAACATTGCGAACGTCGACCCAGAGAGGAACACGGAGAGGGGGGATTGTCTTTTGACTGCCATTCATAAGAGCCCAGATACTCTCGTTAGATGTATTAATAGTCTCAGGGGTGACATTATGGATCATGGGTCCCCAAACGAGGGGAGGATTAACTGTCGAGATGGTGAAGTTGGGTTTCTCCTTCTCGAGGAAATCCCAAGCAGCTTTCTCAGCAAATGTCTTACTAGCACGGTATGTAGTAGCAGGTGGTCCAGACACAGCTTCGTCCCAAGTAACCTGGTAAAAAAAAGAGAGAATAATTAGCATAAATGCTCTCCGGACTTAGCTCCGGTGTGGGGGGGGGGGGATGAGTAGATCACGTACGGGATTGAAGTCTTTCTCAGAGTAGACGTAACCGGGGCGGTTACCCTTGGAGCCATCAATAATAGCAGCAAAAGATGACGTGATAACAATTTGCTTGACCTGAGGGGCATATGCCTTTGTAGCCTTGAGCACGCTCTCAGTTCCCTTGACGGCGGGATCGAGGAGATCCTTGACGGGATCTGTGACGCGGAAATGGAACGGCGACGCAGTATGAATAATGTAGTCAATTCCGGGAGTTTTAATTGCCTCGTCAAAGGCATTAGGAGCCGCGATATCGGGGACTATGACGAAGGACAGCTTCGAGTCTGCAGGATACAAACCCTTGAGGTACTCTGCCTTATCTTCCGATCGGACAGTAGCAATCACAGTATATTCCTTCTCCAAGAGAAACTTGAGAACCCATCCGGCAATAAATCCGGAGGCACCAGTAAGCAAAACAGTAGGCATTATTTATAGTAAAACTCGATTGGTTGAGGACAGATAAGACGAATGAGTTTTAAGAATCATGTATGAAAAAAGGTGGGAATTTATACTCGAGATCTTGAGAACTCGGCTGCCGCCGCACTTTGCAAGGCGGGGGGGTGCTCGCACACGGAGATTGGTTTATCCCCGTCTTCATTTGTCTACACAGACCTAATTTATCATCATTACTGTCAACTATTGAATTCAAGTACAAAATGAAACAAACTCCTTGTCCAGCATTATCCTAACTCACAAAATTCCAAATTTAAAAAAACATCCAAAAACATAAAAGAAAAAAAAAAAAAACTTTTGACTATAAAATAGATACAACTACGTATATCTTCAAACATGTAATTCAGCTGACTCATTAAGTCGTCTTTGTATCTCCGGTTGATTCAGCATCTCATACAAACTCTCATTTTCTACTAAATCGTCCCGTATATCTGCCCTACCAGTTCCATATTGTATCCACTCAGGACGTATGTCAAGCCCGTAAAACGCATTTTCAGCGCCTTGTGCCGCCAGACTGTCATTTTGAATTATACTCTCATTTGTCACTGCATACTCGGGAGTAGTACTGTTTGCATGCAAGAACGACCAACTACTGCTATCTTCCGTACTTGAAGGCGTCACAGTTAGTGGTGTAATGCCAGCGCTAATCTGCGAGGAAGAAGACGACGAAGTTGGAAAGCCGTTAAATTGACTACCATTTAATTGATTACCGTCATCGTGCAGACACTCGCCATATCTGTTGTCGACTTTATCTAACGGAATAGGCTGTATCGTTGAGGAATCTAATGCAGCCGCGGGGATCATATGAGATTGCGCCAACTGCTGTTGCTGAAGTGGTTGCTGACATTGGCTCTGATTTTGCTGCGGAGAAATCGGTGCGCTTTGATGCTGTATCGTCAGAGGGGTTTGTTGTTGTTGTTGCTGCTGTTGCTGCTGAATATCCATCTGTCTTGTCATTTGCGACGGATCACATCGATTGGCTACTAACGAAAGCTCACTGTGCACGGCACAGTTTAAATTCACCATCATCCTGTAAGCCTGTGAAGCCAGCGAGTTATTTTTCCTTAGCACTTTGATCCATTTCAAGTTTTTATCCAATGCCTTGCAGCATGCAACCGCGCTGACAGGTTGCGAAGAAAGCTCCCCAAAAAATAGTACATCATCGTCCCGAGGTTCAACAGCTAACATATATCCTCGCTCCGCCAATCCGGGCTGAGTTTTAAATTCACGAATAAGAGCACGAGATAATACCACAGATGATTCCAGATTTGGGAAAACAAGCATAAAATCACGATAGACGTGCGGATTCGCTAGTTGTAGTGATCTGTCGCAAACATCTAGCAACTCTAAGCGTAAGGCCTGCGGATTTCGTAACGGCGCCCCATGACGATGCGTTATAAGGGCTAAACTATAAACAGTCTTGGCTATAAGTAACCGATGAGATTCAAGGTATGGATACTGGCGGTCTAGCCTTGTATCAGGATCCTTGGGCCGATAATGTGATGGCAAAGTGGCTGCAAACTCAGCGAACTCGCGAATAGTACGCTTTGGATCGTTATCCATATTTGACGCAATAGTGGCCACTCGAGCATTATAAATAATCCTAGTAAAAGGAGTCAAGGTATGATTCTCATAGCGAGGAATTTGCGCAGTCGAGACAGTCGGATAGTAACAATCATATGGAAGGTCAAGCGCAAACGGAATCTTGCAAGAGGAATCAGAAATCAAAAACGGCCGCGAAAGTGCGACCGATATGCATCGATCCCAAAAATAAATTGCCATCCATAATCTTCGTTTCCGCTCTCGTTCATAGGAAGGCGGTGTGTTGGGCTCTTCGATATGAAGATTAAGCTGTTGTGCTATCCTGATTGTAGTGCTGACATTATACCACGCATCTTTGACGCGTCCTTCGTATTTGCAAAATCCACTCCTAAGAACACTTTCAACTGCCTTTGGAATGGAGTCAGGAAGGATACCTCCAAGGTTAATCGCCGCACTATCAAAGTCGCGTATGAGTTTGGGAATATCGCTGTTGTACCGCTGAATCAATTCTCTGGTACTGTCAGGCATGAAGTACAAAGCCACAGACATCAAACGAAACATTGTTGCAGCAATTTCGACTGATCTGACACTAGTTTTATCTCTAATTTTATTAAACCAATTGTCCATTTCATCGCGTAGTGCAAGTGGGTTGACAATCATATAAAAATCTCCGTATTTGAAAAAATCGTCGATAAGTGCATCAACATAAATACGTGGAGGCATACACAGAAGCGAGGAAAATACCACCTCGCGATCTTTTTCCCACCGAATGGCAGGACCATCGACTCCAGTAGACTCGCTACTGACGATTTCATCCTCACTAGATTTGGTAAACAATAATAGCTCACTAAATTCATCTTTGAACTCAGTTTTTCCAGCAAAATCAAGTCGATCAGCAAGTCTAGTGATTTCGACGTCATCGTCGTCATCATCATTGCAGTCGCTTTGCTCTTCGCTACTGCCGCTGACACTTGATGCTCCCGTGTATGATTCCGTTGTATGGTAGTGCCGCCTGTCGCTGAAACTCGTACTATCTGAATCGGCAGAGGGTGAGTGCTGCAGAAGTTGGCTCTGAGATCCCATAGCAGGCGAGTAGGTAGCGTAGTTCGGACTAGACAGGGCAGAGAAGGTGGTCGGGGCAGTGGCGGCAGTAGCGTAGTAGGAAGTGACTCCCTCCCTTGGGTAAAAGCAGTTGGCATCTGTCGTCACACCTGTTGAAACAGAGATAGAGGCTGATGACTGTCCGCCTTCGATCATGGGTCCAGCATGTAGGTTTGTGGGTCCCTGGTACGATGGAGCGGGCGGTGGATAGATGCTAGGATGTTGCTGCTGCACCAGCGGCTGAGGAGGAGATGGATTGGAGGTCGGTGGGATGGCGGCAGTGGGCCACGATGGCGAATCAGAGCGCTTCTGGGGCGTATTTGCGTAGCGGCAAAGCGATGGAACTTTTCGCGTCACGCACTGGTTGCATGGCTGTTGGCGGTCGCACTGTGAAAGGAGATTAGAACTGTGATTTCTGGCGCAGGAGGTGGACGGAAAGAGGGGGGGAGGAAGGCAAACGCACTTTCTGCTTGCGCCGGTGGCACTCTATGCAGCTGACGACGCGGGTCTTGCGTCCGTTCTGCGCGAACTGGGGCAAGCGGGTTGCCTGATGCAGCGCAAGGCTGCTCGTGGACGCGACGGCAGGGCGCTTCTTCGGGGGTCCGTTGGAATACGTCGGGTCAAGCCACATAATGGAAATCGTAGACGAGGAAAAGCGCGGGAAAGATGTAGTTCGAGATCCGGGGGTGGAGTGGATGGAAGAAAAGTGAGGAAGGAGGACAGAAGAGTAAGTGTGTTTGGCCCGGTGGTAATTTTTCGTCTATCTCAATGAAGCGGAGGGCGAGGCGCAGGCAGGCCTAGTTGGTGCGGCACCGTGGCGCGCTTGGTCATTCTGCTAGCGAGTGCGCGCTGCCTACTAATGACGACTGCCGCCGCTGCTGCTGTTGCTACTACTGGGATCATTATCTGCGGTTTTTGTTTACCGTTTGTTTCTTCCTTTGTGTCTGCTTCTGCGAATATGCAGGCAGGCCGTGCTGATTGTAGCAGCAGTGGAAGACACTCGAAGCTGAGTGGCCACCGCCACGTATCATGGAACTTCTTTTTTCCGGCACCGCCACAGTCCACACCTAAAAGCTACGCTAGCACCAGGAGCGCCCGTGCGACGCAGTCGTCTTGTCTCGTGTGCTCGCGCTGAATCGGCGATCACCTGCAGATTTGTTCCTCCCTCGAGCCCTTTGCTTACTTTTTCCTTCTAGTCCTCTTTCTGGAAACTGCGACTGGTTTGACCCATATTGCACCTAATTACGTAGAAACCGTCGCCAACTCGCGCCTCGCACAATCCGCGTGCTGCATCCTCTCTTCCACGTTTCCTCCGTAGTCCCTCATTCTCGCAGCCATTTCGTTACCAGAATATGAACCAAATACCATCTTCCTGACGCTCATTTTAAGCTCTCTTATTTTTTCCTACCCTAAACGAATGAAAATTAGCCATGCCAAGTGGGCCGTTAATCTATTTGTCCCGACGCTGAGATAATCCCTCTTCTAAACTGCACGTAAGGCCAATATTCTAGAATCTGGTATGAGGTTGAGGTTACCAATCAGCCAGCTACACGTGTACGTCAAACCACGTGATCAGCCGAACCAAGAAAAATGAATTACAAAGCTGGCTTCTTGGATCAAAGGACCAACTTTCACAGACCGGCGTATAATAATGACTCGATGTAAAACGCCGCCAAGTCGGAACTGGCTTATACGAAGAGATATACGAGGAGTATATCCGTCAGGGCCTTACCGCAGTTATGGTCCAACCGCTATATTTACAATGTGGGATTTGCATGCGGCGTGAACGGGGATGCAAGAACTACTGGATTTTTATACATCAGTTTGTGATAGTAATTTAGTCATTGCGTTGTTTCAGCTTATTAGACGGTAATATATTTTCAGTAGCCGGTTCAGCATGAACTTTTTATATTGATGTTCTGTATATATCAGTCATGAATTTGCGATGTGCATTTGTTTTAGAATCAACAGGTATTGTATATCTGCTTGTTAAACGTCATATCCTCGCGGATGCATACGTCAGCAAAGAAAAAATGAGAGAAACAAAAAAATTTTCTTTTCAAACTTTTACATTTTCTTACGTATTAAAGGGCCAGTATTATAAATTGAAAAAAATTAGGGCATGTAGTGTAGTTGGTTATCGCGCTCGCTTCGCATGCGAGAGGTCTCCGGTTCGATTCCGGACTTGTCCAAATAATTGTCAATTTTGATTGTTTATATTTTTTACCATTATTTAACTGATTTACGTTCTTCAAAACAAATTTCGTTTCACTTTTATAAAATTCTAATTAAAAATGTAGCCAAAAGTTGATTATTTAAAACTACAGCGCAAAATTAACATTCTCGCAACCTACGGTATCAGCAACCAGGAAAACCACTTTTTCTGCACGCACTTTGGCATGCTCGATTACTAGAAAGTATTTAAGATTCCCTTTTGGTAGCTCGTGGACTCAAACTCCCTCCGTTTTCAGTACTCTTCATCAGCGCGCTCTCAAGCCAACTAGATGTTTTAGTATGAGAAGACGCCACGTACCGCTTGCTGGCTGGCGATCTTGGACTTCTTGACAAAATTGAACTAGCTCGAGTCGGAGACTTTGGCGATTCCTTGGGAATATTTGAAGCGGAATTTTCCTTATCTGGAGAAGGCGCGCTATTGCTTACTCGTCTTACTGGCTGTTCATTGTTTAGCGCACCAAGGACTGCGTCACCTGAACCTCTTGGTGCGATTGTCGGGGAAGAGTACTCCTCGTCCTGATCAAAACTAAGCAACCTATATGACTTTGAAGGCTTAAATGTAGACTCGCTGTACTCTGATACAGTTTTACTATTCCGACCTGCTTCATCATGCCGCGCTATCAAGTCCAAATCCTTCGCTCTAAATCTATCAGTCGCAGATCGTGTCATCGAAAGACTGCTAGCAGATCTATGAAGCGGGGAAGAAGCTGATGCTCTCATGCGCAGTGGCGATGGCGAGACACGGCTTAAAGAAGGTGGACTGGGTGACAGTGGTATTGGCTGCGAGCACGGCGACGTAGACGTAAAGGCCTGCATCGCCATAGCTGAAGTGTGCGGAGAATCTTGCTCTGGGAATTCCTTCCCATTATCTGACTCTCCACTAATCTCCTCGGGTATCCTCTCATTGGAGACTCTTGGTGAAGATCTCAAATTAGGCGACGACTCAGCCTCCAGAGTAAGACTCTCTCGTGCTTTGGGAGAACCCAATACCACAGGCGCTGGACGAAGATTCACAATTGACATTCTCTTCGAGCTTGATCCGCCGTCCTGCTTAAGCATTGCGCTCTGTACGAATCCACCTTTGGTCGGACTCTTTGGGCGAGTAGGAGAAGCAGCTCGGGGACTTCCATACAGAGATCCCGTAGGAGAAGGAAACACGTTGCCTTCAGTAGCCATCTGAGAAGAATCCGAACGCCCGGAATTGCTGCGCTGGTGTTTGATCTGAGATACGTAACTTCCACTCTCAAATTCTGCGGGAGACGGGCCACTACCTGTGTAGAAATCAGACGAAGCAAAAGTTCCGATACCAGACAAGCGGTTAGATCTGAATTGCGAGGAACGGTCTGGAGAAGTAGAAGGTGAGCGAGAAAGTGCAGTTGCCTAAGTGAAGTTAGTATGAACAGCGCTACTACTAAATAAGTCAGTTACATACCACTGAAGGTGAAGGAAAGACCGGAGCATAGCTTCCAGTTACTCGCTCTCTTGGAGAGCTCGGAGACCCTGGCTGTGCCTGAGACTTTAGTTGCTGTCTTGTACTCGGTGCTCTTAAGAACTTTGACAGTCGTTCTTCCTCGCGCTCGTCGGTAGTCTCTGCTAGCTTTTCATCGGAATATCTTCCATTTAAACTTCGTGTGGGAGTCGAAGGTGCATGTTTATATAGCTTCGCCGTGTCCGTATTCGCGTCCAGGCGACTTAAAGTAGGGTTTAGCCTGTCCGCACTACTAGGAGTGGGCGATATGAGATTTGATGAGGTCAGGTACTGTTTACCTTCATTCATATCCTTCAACTCTCTTGGAGAGCTGCTAAGAGGTTTGGGAAAATTAGTTCGCTTTGACTCCTTCTTAATACTTTCAAAACTTCCAGAAAGATCGCGTGGTGACAGCGAGGCGGTGGCTGAACGGCCCTCGGATTTTGAAGACGGGGAATAGTCAAGCGGCGGCTCGTAAGCTGGTTTAGGATTCGATGTCAAAAAGTTCTGAGCTTTTAAACGACTGGGAGATAAAGAGAGAGTGACTTCGTGATCAGGGAGCTCTTGAGTTCTAGGCGTTGCGATCTGAGGAGATGGCGGGTTTGATGTTGGTTGATCGCGGATAGCCGATATCATGGTTGATAATTTTTCAGGCGAGGCACTCCGACTGCAGGCTAGATCGCAAGATATTAGAAAAAGAGATTATTTGCAGTAATAATTGACAGCATATAAATACCTGCTCTACGGGCAGATCGCTGACGACGGCCTTCCTCAAACTCTTCCACTAATTTCTTTGACCGATCGTTCTCTTTGACATCTCTACAACACAAAAAGAAAACTCGATTAGAATTGCAACATGCAAAATACAGTACTTTAAAATTGTCTGCCATACGCTTGCATCTTGAGATCTTCAAGTCGCTTCAGGAAATCTGCAATATTGGTCTTGCCATCTTGTTCATCCGAGGAAGTAGAATCCATCAAGCCCAAAAACCAAATCCGGAATACCAAAAACAAAAACAAAAAGAATGGTCCAAATATGTGAAGAAATCCAAGAGTTTGACTGTATTCTGCTAAAAGAATGTGGTGCACGGTAAATTGAGGTAGTTGGCAAGAGCTGGAACCAGGCAACGCACGGAAGTAAACAAAGCTGCCGCACACAGGGAAAAGTTAGAATGCAGAATTGCGCTAGACCGCATACGGATAATGATAAATAGATTGAACGTCACACGTGACCTGTATATTTTTGGCATTGCGCACGAGCTGCATTGAGTCATATGGCCACGAAAGAAAAGGTGAAAACAGTTGTATAAGTGGCAATAATCTAGAATAAACCATGGTTGGCCGTAAGGCAGCAAAGGAGTTTTGGTAATACTGTTCTTATCTATTCTGCGGATTATGAGCATTAAATATGCTTGATGCTGGGAAGAAGCTGGCACGGTAGCAAGAAGAATAATATTTACATTTATCTATGAAAGCAAGGTGATATATACAATTTCGCTAGCCCTGTAGCTATTTTTATGTCATGATAGCTTAGTCTGCACATCGTTCTGTTCATCCGCGAGCTCTGTATCAGTCATGAGCTCATCCTCGTTTTTCTCCTCGACGTCGGTTTCTGCTTCACGCGACTGCTCATCGGCTTTTGGCACAATAACTTCCAGTATTCCGTCTTTGCATTTAGCTTTTGCCTCATTTGCAAGTACACGTACGTTTGCGTGGAGCCTGATCGCACGCTCAAAGCGGCCTACTTCGCGCTGGGAGACAAGTCGAGACTGGGTGGCGAGTGGCGTGTGTAGAGAGAATCCGGGCGTAATAGCTGCACGCTGCACTCCGCCGCTAATGACAAGCGTTGTAGATCTGTTGTCAAAGTCAACGCGAATGTCGGATACCTGAACACCAGGAATCGAAGCCTGGATCAGGTAGCAGTTGGGAAAGTCGTAGACGTCGACGAGCGGACAAAAGCCCTGGCTGTCTGGCTTTGGTTCCGAGTCACGGGTCGAGCCTATCGCTGGCAAAGGATCCAGCAGCATAGAGGAGAGTGGCGGCAGTTCAGAGTTGCCGACCGGTGATACTGGAGCGGAAGCCGAAGCAGGTCGTGCGGGTGGGTGAGGCGTGTACGCGTCTGCCTCTGCCTCGAGGGCGGCCTTGCGTTGAAAGTACTGCAGTCTAAGCTGCGTGCGGGCGGAGAAGTCGCTGGTGAGAGAGTCAATCACTGCCCATGGAGGAGAATATGTGCAAAAGTCAGGCATGGCTGCGTGAAGAAAAGAGGAAGGAAAGAGAAAGCGAGAGGGAAGGATATTTTTATAACTGCTCCAGGTTATGAACGCGCGGCGCAGATGACGTGTGGGTCGCCGCGTGCGCCGCAGCGGATCAGGGTCGAGCCGCTTTCTATCAGCTGCTGCCGGCAGCCGCGGTCGTGCTTGAGTTTTGCAGCTGCAAAGGAGTATAATTGGCGTACAAAAGCGGTGCAGGGGAGAAGAGGGAAGAGAGGAAGAGAGAAAGAGAGAAAGAGAGAAAGAGAGAAAGAGAGGAAGAGAGGAGAAGGCTGCTTTGATGCTGGAACAGGCTCAAGTTGGGCCACTCTGCTCAAAGCTGCTACTCGAAGCTGCTGCTAAAGCTGCTTCATGGCCGCTTACATGCTTGATGTTTGTCCAGCAAATCCAAATACATTTCATACAACAATCTTTGTCTATTACTGCAAACATGTTCTCCGCACAACTTTTCTCTATGTTGTACTTAAATAGTTTATCCATCTCACATAAGCAGAAAGCCCTTACCCGCTTCGCTTGTTTTAAAGTTTGACGTCTTTTGGGATGAATGCCGCCGATGAAGTCTCACAACCACGCAGCTGGCTTTGTTTTTGACTGCTTTTGCTCTGCTTGTTTTTGTTTTCAATCGTGATTTGCGTCCCTTTTCTTCTTTAGGCACTAATTCACGCGTTCCTGGTTTCCACGCGTCGAATTACTCATGTATCTGCTTCCAGCCGGCTTCGCCTCCTGTGACGGCATAAATCTCGCTCATCACGATCGACTCCGCAATCACTCCAACTGCAGCCCGGCGAGCAGCAGAGCACTATCACCTGCAATTCACATTGTTCCACCTCCTACGTCCTTTGGTTCCGATCAGCGATCCAGTCGCAAACGCAAAGAATGCGCTGTAGCGGAAAAGAACCTCTGCAACGGCCACGACGCAGACGAAGACGCAGACTATGAGGATGAGGCCGATGACGACGATTACTACGATGATGATGATGACGACGACGACGACGACGACGACGACGACGGCGACACACAAGGAAATCTTGATTCTTCAATGGTAGCAATTAGTCTGCGCAGTGCCTGGCCGGCCGAAGAAAGCGTCAACTCCGATCACTTTCGATGGTCCAAGATCCTCTTGTCACTGTCCGGAAACCACCTTTCACAATCCCCGTCTCAGCAATCAAAGCAATTTAGAATATCAACGGGTGGGTTAGGACGAAATGGATTGAAAAGGCGGAAATCCTCGTCTTGCCGTGCCTCCAGTGCGTTACTCGATGAGAGCAGGTTTGGCGGATCTTCCAACTCCATACCCGGGACTTTTCCTACTAGCCAAAGCCATACCCATTCATCTCTGCCTGTCTCGTGTGCGGTTGATCCACTGCGTCTAGCTTCATCCCGGCAATCCTCGTGTTCCCCGCAACTAACCAGCATACGCGATGAAAATCGACTGCCGCGCAGTATGTACCCAGGTGGATGGCCTACGCCACCTACAGATAGTGCGGATGCTGATGACGAGAGACAATCAGGCAGAATGCTGGGTGAGGTTGATGATGATGATGACGTAATGCTTTCTTTCGAGCTTGAACTTGATGCGCAGGCAATCGCTCCTTCTGGATCAGAGTACTTTATTCTCGACCGGGCAGAGGCTGCTCCACATAGTAGTAGCAAAGTCGAAACGCGCGACGACGAGATCGAGCAATATGAAGACGAAGAGGCCGAATATTTCCACGACTTTGACTCCTTACTACGAGGTCTGAAAGATATGCCTGTTGCGACAAAAATATTTGCGCCACCAGAAGACGAGCAGGAAATCAGAGAGCAAGGTTGCGATTATTGCTCGCTTGATGGAGATAATGGCGAGGGATACCAGATTATTGACGATTCCATTCCTATATCTCCTAACCTCGAGCCGCCTATATGAAAAAGCCTGCTTTTGAAAATGGGCTGCGATTGCTGCATGGAAACACACTTATTGAATAACGGAGTTTATAGGGGTTAATGGCTATGGCGGAACAGCATCTTGGTAGATTGAAGTGCTGTTTTCTTTGTAACTAGATTATTGAATAAGCACTATATTGCAGAACTTGCTGCTCTGCGTGGAATCGTGATTTAATTCACAAATTAGAAATTTTTCTCAATGCTTTTTTTTCGCATTTCTAAGAATCCTGCTACTTCATGCATTCCTTGACCAACCAAGGAACCAGAAATACTGTTTAGTAGAAAGGAGTTTGTCGCCGGGGACGAGGTGCTGTTTGTAAAGATTGTTTACATTTTTGTGCGCAAAGTTTTTGGGTGTTTTTAGTAATTCTTTCCGCCGCGCTGCCTTACAATAGTTGTATTATATTCACCCAAAACAATCTTCGCCTCCGCGCTTTTTCACTTTTTTCTCGGTGACAGACCAAACATCTATCTCTTTAGCATTCGCGTCGCTTTTTTCTAACCCTCTTTGTGAATACTTGCTGAATTACCTGATTTGGGATTTGGAAACTGCTATGTTTGGAGCTACGTCGCAGCAAAACGGGTCTGCGCCTTTCTCATTCGGGTCTACTACACCAAACGTGGGCAACGTGGCGGCAAACTCAGCAAACAACAACAACACTTCGACCCCATCATTCACATTTCCATCGAATAATAACCAATCAAATAGTTCTGGCTCTAATGGTGTTCCTCCAACTCCTTTGTTAGGAGCGACGAATGCAAATACAACTGGGCAGCAGCAGCAAGGCAGCTTGTTTAGCTCGCCGGCTGGTAATCTTTTTGGCGGAGGAAACAGTTCTGCTGGCGCTCAACCACCGAATGCTAAAAGAGCTGCTCCTGGAAGCGCAATGTTTGGCGGCTCAAGTTCGAGTTCATTTAGTCTGAATCCGTCGGCTTCAAGCAGCAATGTGAATGCGTCGGCAACACAGTCTCCAGGCTTGTTTGGATCTACGACTCCTAGCTTTGGAGGTCTCCAGCAGCAGCAACCACAGCAGCAACCACAGCAACAGCCTACTTCATCGATCTTTGGCCAATCTCAGCAAACTTCCTCCCCCTTTGGTGGACCACAAAGTGGAATTCCGCACTCGCAATCCGTGTTTGATTTCCGAGGATCGAATCCAACTCAACAATTGCAGCAGCAACAAATGCAAAATCTGCAAGCGCAGCAAATGCAGCCTCCTAATCCTAGCGTACCGTTATCAACTGTGGACTACCTTACTTCTTCACCTGCGCGCACAATCCCAGCGTCCCCTTCATGGATGTCAGGCTCAGATCCTAGTCGCAGACTTGTACCTAGTCATCTTACTAGTATGCGTCAAAAGAACGCACAAATTTCAAGCCAATCTGGCTATTTCTCTCCAAGTACACCACTAGGATCTCCTTTATCGACTCCTCCTCCGTCCTCGTCTTCGATGCAGTACACGTCTGGCCGACTTAACTCTTCAATAGGTTCAGCTAGCAGACTATCGCCATCCAAGAAATTTGGAGGTCAATCATTCGGTACACCAAAGCCTCATCATCTGCGATCAAGCGTTGCGGCTGGAGGTTCCGGCACACCGGGAAATGGGATTTCAACTGATGTTGTTGATGATTTACCGCCTGTCGAGTCTATCTATGACTCTGGAGCTGCCTCGCCATTTGCATTTCAAGTGCCGCTAAACACGAACTTGGCTACAGGTAATAGCAGCAATAATAGCAGTAATAACAGTACGTTTTCGCAAGATCTTAGCCCGGAACCTTCATCACCCGCTTCTTCATCTGGAAAATCGCAATCAGAGCAACCGTCAAGCGTCATGGTGTTTGGATTTCCCCCGGAGCTTACTCATGTTGTTGTCAGTCATTTCTCAAAATTCGGAAAAATTATGGAACATTTATCTACTTCCTCTGAAGAAAAAAGAGCTGATTCTGGACCACCCGCACCTGTGGTAGCGGGCAAAAATTGGTTAAAACTTACATATACTACACCCATGGCTGCAAATAGGGCTTTGATGGAGAATGGAACTCTGCTAGGTGGCCAATCAGATTACGTTTTAGGTTGTGTACCTATTTCAAATACTCCAAGTTCTTTGAGCACCAGCTCATCTACTCCATTTTCTGGAGGGTTGAAGCGTAGCGGCGCGTTATCTGGCTTGAATACACTTGCAAACGAAAGCGATATTGGTACACCTTCAACGTACGCTAATACCATGTCTAGAAAGCGTGGACCTGTAGCAGATAACAATCATTTATTTTCCCCTCAAGTCACATCACAAAGGTCAGCATCGAACGGAACTTTCGAGCAAGGAATGTCGCGTACGACTTCAATGCCCGCTGGATTATCATCAAACGCAGGAACAAATAAACCTGTCAATTCCGCTTCTATCAGCGGCCATGGACGGAAATTACAAGTTCATGGCGCAGAAGGAATTTTTAAAGAAAAAGAACGAAAACCAATTATGGGTTTACCGCATTCTGTTACGTTACGAGGTATCGCAAGTCGATTCATGGGAGGTGAAGAAGCTGCACAAAACGAGAAACGAACAGCAAATGGCGATGTTAGTGGTGGTAATGCAGGAAATAATAAACGAGCAAAAATATCTTCTAATTCGTGGGTTGGTGCATTTTCTAAAAAGGCTTCAGAGATGATATTTGGTTGGGATGAGTTGTAAAAAAGTATTTATTTTATTATGTATTATTTGTATTTCTACAATATCCTTGCATGGCCGTTTTTTCTTCTATATAGTTCAAATAAATAAATAAATACAATAAGAGGGAAAGTAAGAATAGAGAATCATGGTTTATTTTAGCAAAGTTAATTGTAAGATTGATTGTTTTATAAAATTAAAATATTTAATGAAAAGATATTCATTTAAAACTAAAATTGTCTACTTTACTTATTTTATCAATTAGTTTTTTCCTCATATGCAGTGCTATAATATAAAGAGAGACAGAAAATTAGAAATGACAAATAATATATATAACAAAACAACAAAAATGCACAAAATGTATGCAGATGCAAAATAAGAAAAAAGAATAGCTATAACAGTGTATACTCAACGAAACTCTGCTGAATAAAAAACTACACTAAAACAAACTCAAGAATAAATTTATATCATCTTCTGCTGCATCTTCATATCAAAAGCCTGTTTGGCTAATACTTCTAATGCATCCAATTCACCACTGCTTTGACACATTCCTCTGAAAATTGAATCAGGAATTTGCAAAAGAGCATAAGGGGAATCGAATTCTTTTATTAATCCACCGTCTAGAACGAGGATTTTATCGTAATCTATAACTGAACGTAAACGATGAGCAACTAAGTAGTGGAATAAAAACACACTTGTTAGTTAAAATGAATCTAATAATTTAATGAAAAATAAAATGACGTACTTGTGAGAATTGTCGTTTTAGAAAATTCCTCTCTAATTGTCTCTTGGATTTGCGCATCAGTGTTATAATCAATCGAAGCAGTTGCTTCGTCAAGTAAAATAATCTTTGGAGATCGAAGTAATGATCTAGCTAAACACATAAGCTGTCTTTGACCTTGAGATAGATTACCACCACCTTCAGTAATTGGACTATCTAATTTATAAAATACATTCATATCTCTAGCTTCACGTTCAGCATCAGTTATTCGGTGAGTGCTACTCTCAGCCTCTTCGCCATCAGGGAGATCACTGATTAAATGAACTTGCTGTAATGCTTTAAACACTTTGCTATCTGTGAAATTATCAAATGGATCAAGATTTGAACGAACAGTTCCTGTGAATAGCGTTGGATCTTGAGGAATGATAGTCAATCCTTGTCTCAAGTCACGTAATCCTATTTTTGAAATGTCAATTCCATCAATAACAATTTTTCCCGTATCTGCTTCTAAAAATCTAAAAAATGCAGATGCAATCGTAGATTTCCCTGCACCTGTACGTCCAACAATACCAATTTTAGAACACGGCTCAATGTCGAATGAAATTCCTTTAATAACTCGGGGAAGTTCAGGTGCATAACGCAAGCTTAAATCAGTGACTTGAATTGCTCCATTTGATGGCCAATTCTTTGGTGGACGACTATCGGGGATAATATCATCGGCTTCTTGTTCAATTGATAAGAATTCATTAATTCGCTCGACAGAGTTCATATTCATCTCATTGCTGGAGTATAAAAATACTACCCAAAACATATTTTGTGTAAAAGTAATCGCATACGAGAGAATAAGTCCTGCGAGACCTGAATCAATAGCATCATGCGCAACCATAACAAACGCACCAGCGAAAAATGAAACGAGTCCGCCAGCAAGATCAGTACGCCAGCTCATCCATCTATTAAGACCCCACATAAGCCAAGTAGGTCTAGTATTTGTATCAACTTTTCGCATACTATCTGCAATAAACTTCTGCTCGTACCCATAAGCTCGAATTGTACTAACGCCAACCAAAGTTTCCCCAAATTGTTGATAAATCGGTGATCGAGAAACTGATTCCATACGCTTAAGTTCGCGAGACGCCTGGAGATAGAGCAAATTGATAAAAAAGAATAGAGCACTAACAACAAGTCCAACTAAAAGAAATCCAGGAAGAATAACACTAATTACCCCGATAATAACCGCAACGGATAGAATAGCATGAATCAATCCCTATCATTTACCCAGTTAGAAATATTGCAGACAGAAAATGTAACTTTTGACTATAAAAAGAGAGCAATAACTTACAAGAGCGTCAACAGCTACTTCACGATCAATACTTTCAATATCCTTCGAAAACCTATTAATAATTCGTCCAACGGGAGTTGAATCAAAAAATCTAGGTGTAGCGCGCATTACGCAATTCATAAGTTCATTGAATAAACCGCGAGAAGCAGACACTGAACCATAATAAAATAAAATCTCGCGCGCAAATGACAAAATGATGTAAATGACAGCGATTAATCCATAAACTGCGAGATAATAAGATGGGCCTTTGACGTCTTCAGCAACAATAGAGAAATCAGCGCTTCGTGCATTAAACTGTGAGCCGCCTAGTCTCTTAATCAAGGGTAGTATAACGTTTTGTATGCCGCTTTGAGGATTCATATCAACTAGTTGAGAATCTGTAAACTCAGATGATGCGACTGTAATACTATTTGTCTCAACGGTAGAGAGTGCAAGTGACCAGACTTTAACCCAGTATGCTTGTCCGATGGAAAATGCTTGATGAAGAACAAGAGCCGACATAATAAGAAACCAGTAATGTTTTCCACCCATAGCCTTGATATATGAATAGTATACCTTAAACTTAACCATTCCGACTTGTTGAGTCTCAACGCTAGCAGTGTTGATTTTTTTGTTTACTTCTTTATTCGATTGTTCATCTGAGGTAGCTGAGGATGCAGCTTTGACAACATCTTTAGCAGATGCAGCAATGTTTGCAGAAGATGGAACACGCGAAACATCCTGCGAGTTTTGCACGCTACTTAGCAAAAGCTCGTCAGAGCCTAACATGCCTTGAGCAACAATATCAGCCGGTTTACCATCAGCAATGACCTTTCCATTTTCCAATAAAATAACTTTATCTGCTAGACTCAAAGCAAGAGGAACATTATGCGAGACAAGGATGCAAGTTCTTCCCTTCATCATA
Organism: Myxozyma vanderwaltii; assembly: GCA_030556335.1. Lineage (NCBI taxonomy): Eukaryota > Fungi > Ascomycota > Lipomycetes > Lipomycetales > Lipomycetaceae > Myxozyma > Myxozyma vanderwaltii. The sequence continues at coordinate 5,162 of JAKTPV010000091.1, read as the reverse complement.
GGTCCAGTAATACATTGTTCATAAAGAAATAGTGCAGTATGGGAATCAACCGCAGAAAGACAGTCATCTAGAATCAAATGACGAGCAGGAGAATAAAGAGCGCGCGCAAGCGAGATACGCTGCTTTTGACCTCCAGAAAGTGAAATACCTTTTTCACCTACGAGGGTCTGGTCTCCAGAATCAAGAATTTCAAAATCACGAGTAAGAGCACATAATTTGACAACCTGCTGGTATCTCTGCTTGTGGTACTTGTTTTTGAATAAAATATTCTCGCAAACAGTGTCGTTAAGTAACCAAGGCTGCTGAGCACAATAAGCAACCGACTCGACAAGTCCGGTAGCCCTATCTTTAATAGGCTGGTCCAGAAGGCTTGAGCCGGGCAAAAACACTTCTCCCTTTAATATGTTCATCTCACCCAAGAGAGCCATAAGCAAAGAAGTTTTCCCTGAACCCGTGGGTCCAACTATAACTGATAACTTCTCAGGTTCAAATCTAATATTTAGGTTTTGGAGTCTGAAATCAAACGCGGTGTCACTCTGACCCCAGGCAAATGAAGCGTTGCGGAAACCGAGAACTGGATCATCCGCCTCACTGCGATGAAGCCCGCGAAGTTGGACATATTTTTGAGTTTCTTCCTCATCTAGAAAACTCTGAATACGCTCGACAGAAGTCTTGGCTTCAATGACATTCGTAATCATTTCGGCAAGACGGTCCATAGGATCTCTCATAAGATTGAACAGAGATAAAGAACTGAACGCAACCGAGGCAGTAAGTTCATTCTTAGCAACCAGTGTGTAGCAAGCAAAAGTGAGGAACGTGATAATTGTAGGAAAACCAAGCCAGATGGTGGCTGCAGTTGAAAGAATAAGGAATCGCTTACGCAAAGTTTTTAGTTCCTCTTGTCTGACTTCCAACAGAGAATTGCGAAATCGATCTTCCCAGGCAAAATATTTGATGATTTTAATACTCTGAAGAATTTCGTTTGTTTTCTGGATTCGTCTATCAGTAATAGCTAATAATTCCTTTTGAATTTTACCAAAAGTTCTCGAGAATTTAATGTTGATAGGTAACAATGTAAGCATGCCAATTATTCCCGCAATAGCGCTGGGGCCAAGGGTATCATAGAGCAGGGCCATCGAAATAACAATCATTAAAGTTCCTCTAATCAAGGGATTCAAGCGGCCAATAACTTCACCGATAGAAAAAGCATCTACGGCCATCAAGTTAATTAAACGTCCAAGGTCGACCTGTTCGTCGCGTTCTGGTGCAGCGCTTGCAGTCTTTGAGCCAGTTTCTGCAACTTCATCCTCAGTTTTTGCTTTTAACTTGGCCTTTGCATCAGCAGTTTCCTTGCTATCACCCGCATTGACGCCAACTTTGCGCTTCAGGGCTTTCGAGTATAATTCGGCAATAATAACAGCACGCGAGCGAAGAGAAGTTTGTCTAAACGTCCATAATGCTTGGCCGGAGATTGTTGCGTTAAACATAGCAAAGAAAAATAAAAGAACCACATAAAGCCAAGCCATGTGTGCGGGCTCGCGTTCAGGATCTTCAAGGTATCGTAGAATCTGGCGCACAAGGACCGTCGGCGCAAAAGTGCTGAAGGCAAATAGGACAGAAAAGCTGAATCCTGTGATAAGATAGGACTTGAAATAATGAACTAATCCATAAATCAAGGTTCCGTTGCTCTTTGCTATCCGGTAGCCAGGCATTAGTAAAGCAGAACGCATATCGTCTTTAAGATCCCAAACATCAGCCATGGTTAAAGGCTTCTTGTAAGCTTGGAATGAAAGCTTATCGCCCCATGAAAATGACAAAATAGAAAAAATAGAAGAATAGGGAGCAGGGTTTGGAATAAGCCCTTCTTCAGATTCATAATAAGCGGGTTTGTCGTTGACAGGCGCGAGCAGCGCAAGAACAAAGAGGACGGAAATAGACATGAAGTCAAAAAGTGCTAAAAATCCAGAGAGAGAACGGCCGGGAAAGAGGAGCGAGCTTCTAAAATTCACAGCGGAAACAAACCAGGTAAAAGCATAAAGCAGGGCTACGTGGATGCGCAGATATGGCGAGTTGTATCTGACTTTTGGGGACATGCGAGTGTAAGCCAGCCAGAGTAGATAAGCCTGTAAGTTAAGTCAGTGAATCAATCTAAAAATAAGCAACACCGGAAAAAAAAAAAGCTTACAGAGAGCAGAGCGCTAATTGTGCATTCGCGCACTAGTTTTTGGCGCTCGACTAGATAGGGAGGGTACTGGACAAGAATAATCCCAAAAAGAGAGAGCGAATGGATAGCGGCAAGCAAGATAGTGACGAGTAGTTCTAGAACAGCTCTAAATCTTCGAGCAGGAGAAGCATTGAGCATGAGCGTTATTGGACGGTCGTTGTGCGAGAGTGAGACTACAGAAGTGCGCGGGGCAATATCCAGGGCCTCATCTTCAACGTCTCGATACTCTGCGGCACTGTGATGAGAATGGTGGGCAGCGGTAATATCGTCGTACTCTGCAGTCGCATCAGTAGTGCGTAGTCTGTAGACTGGCTCGAGGTTATCGTTGTCGGAGTCTTCGTCGAGCAATGCGAGGTCGGAGGTTGGGAGCGCGGAGTAGTTTGCGGTGCGCGAGAACCAGCGGCGTCGGATAACTTTTGGGAGACGGACGGTGCTGGTGAGAACGAGGACAGTAAAAGAAATCGCGATGGAAAGCAGCGGGTACCAGAATTGAAAGTACCTGCTCGAGTTAGAAAGGAAGTTGGGGGGGAAGGGAGATAGGAAGAGCGGGCTCGTACCTGGATTTGAAGCAGTCGTTAAAGTCCTCGACGGCCCAAATTGGCGAGGGGCAGAAGAGTTGGACCATTTGCACGTTCCAAAGACAATGCTCGTTGCCTGTTCCTTTCCAAATTCCAGCAGACAACAGACAGCAGATAGAATGTCGTCAGTTAAAGACGGACGAGGGGGGGGAAAGAGCAGGCTCAAAGCAGGCTGGGACGAAAGGCACGGAGGAGGAGGAAAGCAAATCGAGGTGTCAAAGCGGAAAAGCCGATGCGGCAAAGTTCAAATCTTATGTCCGGACAGGAGACAGAAGCCCGGAGTCAAGAGCGCAGGATGGCAGCAGTCATCAAACACGCACAATTGCTACACGCTGCGCGGAGCAGAAACTGGCGAAGAATGTGTTTGGTGGATGAGTGCTTTGGTGCGCGGGTTAATACGCTTGTCACGGCTGTTGCCCCTGCTGCTGCTGCGGATATCGCGGTCAGGGCAGGGCCTCTACTGCAGACACCAGATGCGCGCAAACAGCAGCACGAGCACATTTCTATAAAAAATAGCAAGCGCACAAAGCAGCAACCAGAACAAGCAACGAGCAGAAAACAGAAAAGTGTGTAGTTACCTGGTCGAGGCAGAGGCAGATACGGGCTGCTTTCTAGGTCGGGGTCGGGAACTTGCCGTGTGCCCCAACCCCATGGGAAAGCATACTAATCGCTTAGTCATACATTACCGCGAGTCACGGTTGACGTCAGATGCTATTCTCGCCAAGGGCAGCAAATGGAGGGAAATACAGCCGTTTGTGGCAGGCAAAGGGATGTGAGAAGCGTTCAGGTGCAGAGCAGCAAAGCAGCAAAGCAGGAGGCAGAGGAGGAAGTAGAAGGCAGATATAGATTACAGCGGTAATGATACACAGTATTTACCAAGTCGCAATGAAGCGCCCGTCCGCACGCCGGCACACAAGCAAACATGCGCACAAAAAAGCACCAAAGAGAAAAAATTCATAACACAAAACAAAAACTCCGATGCAGCACCAAGCACAAATAAGCAGCAACATAAAAACAGCAACATAAAAACAACGACATTAGCACATCTACATGGCGTGGCACCCGCGCTCGTGGCGCTTCATGTTAGAGCGCACGGAGAAGGCTTTTCCGCAGCCATTGTGCGCGCACACGAACGGTTTTTCGCCCGTGTGCGAGTGAGAGTGGATGCGCAGCGAGGACGGCCGCGAGAAGGCGCGCGCGCAGACCGGGCAGATGTAGCGGTCGGCAGAGGAGGAGGAGGAGGGGGATGAAGAGTGCGGTGGCGAGGGCGAGCAGGAGACCGAGGAGGCGGCCGTCGCGGAGGAGAAGGCCGTGGCCCCGGACGACGATGATGCCGACAAGGACGACGGCGAGCGCGGAGGGAGCGGCGCATCGATAACCGGCAGCGACCAAGGCGCCGAATGGCAGCGCGGGCCCAGCAGCGTCGCTATCGGGGGTAGAGTGTGTTTGTGCGCGATGTGCGCGGGCTGCAGAGCGGGCTGCGGGTGCGCGAAGGACGCAAGATGGTACGCATCAAGAGACGCCGGGGCCGGGCGGTGTTCGTGCGTGCATCGGAGCGGGTCGGACAGCAGGCGTCGCGCAGGCAGCCTGTCCATGGGCGGGGGGAGGACGGGAAAGTTGCAGCGGGGTTGCGGGGGGAAAGATACGGGAGGAAGCAGGCAGGAAGAAGACAGGAAGCAGGCGACGCGGCGGTGAGGAGGACGAAAGTGTCGGTTGCTGTGCGCACCAGGGCCCCGGCCCGACACGCGCGACACAGGTACGCGACACGCACGTGCTGGTGACGCCATCGTGCGTCCAGCCGAGTGTTTGCGCCGATCTCGCGGATGCGTAACCGGGCTGCTGACTGTGTCTAACGAAGAATGATTAGTCACGAAGTTGCCGGCTAGAGCAAACTGAACGGGAAGACAGCTGCGCTGGGGCCAGCCAGCACGCTCGTTTGTGCTGGCGCTCCAAGATACCCCGATGCAGTAAGTAATAGGCCGATTCCCCTTTGCACCGCCAAAAGCAGTCTCTTCGCCGTCATCATCGCTGCGGTGCTCTGCTGTGCTGTGCTGCCTGCTTGCGCAATTTGTTGCGCAGCGGTCAAAAATGTGCCATCTCCTTTCTTCTCTTCGTCAAGGTCCGCCGCTGCAACTTTGTTCGCGATCCGTGGCAAGCTGGGCCTCGGAAATGAACTACCTACGCCGTTAAACCTTATCCTGCCGCGCCGCTCCAAGATGATCGTCAGGGTTGTGTCGGTTGTCCCGAGAAGCTCGGTTACAGCAAAGTTAAGAAGGAGAGTTAACGGAATCGGGAGTAGATTTATCTGGATTGTAAACCTTAAATTGTATCGTCTCGTGTTGAGGAAGGGGTTCCAGCGG
>JAKTPV010000090.1:0-51140 GCA_030556335.1 Myxozyma vanderwaltii | reverse complement strand
AGAACACATGCCAATCGGACAGGTGTCTGCTTGATGACATTGAGGGCTGGTAAGTATCGATGATGAATGCTTCTGATGTTACCACAGGCCAGTACAATAATGCACAGCAGTCACCATCTCAAGTTCGTATGAAAGTCGTTTTACTGTTATTCACTTACTAATTACTAATCCTAGATACTTATTACAGTTACACATTTTATATCTGTCAGCCCGCACTTCTCTCATCACCTGTCTAACGTTCTGACGCTTGACATCAAGTTCACTCTTCATTTTTATTAGTTATCTTCTTGCTGTTGATTGTTTTTAAATGCTGGCCTGGTTGCGAGATTGGGTGGACATGGATTAAATTGAGAAAACATTAATAATAAAATATAATTACTTGTACCATAAATTGTTATAAATATATGCTGTATACATATCATAAAAACAATTACATGACGTATATGCATTATTGCTGTAAAGTAGTGTTTAGTAGGGCTGAACCGCTGAGGTCTTTTAGCTGACTCAGAAATGGCAAACGTCATAGTTGTTCATCACCACTTATCAACAACAACAAAACATTCTCTATCTCCTTTCTTTCACTTCAGCACCTGATAGATCAATGCACAAGTCATATTTTTACCAGCTTCCATTATCCCTTGCTGCTAAACAGGCAGTGAAGTATTCAACTTCTCGTCACGGCGGCGGCAAGTCCGGCGTCAATTAATTGGGATGAATGACATCAATGATCTGCTGCGGCGCGCGCTCGAGAGTGCGACTGGCTCGCGTGGCATTGATCAGTGCCCTCGGCCGACATCAATGACAAAGTAAGCCTTATAAACTACTTCGGTCTACTACAGTCAACATAACATTGCTGTCTCATTCCATCGTGTTTACTATTTAAAAGTGCTAATTAACAGACATTTTCACCTAGCAATAAGAGAAAAAGTCCAGTTTCAAAATGACCGAAGATCCAACTAAGTTTAACGAGCAGGAGCGTGCTGCTTATGAGAAGAAGATGAAGATTGAAGGAGCCGTAAAGGGTATCATTGGAGGATTAGCGCTTGGATTAGCGGCAAATTTGTTTACGAAGCGAAGATTCCCTGTTGCTTATAAGTCTCCTACGATCAAAGCGGCTCTTTATGCGATTCCTGTTGCAGGATTGATGAGGACAGGAATGGAGCAGGAATATCATCATGCGGTTCTTCGAGAGCGTGGAGTTTATCAGATTGAAGAGCAAGAAAGGCGAGCTAATTTGGGACTGAGTAATGATACTCTAACATTAACGGATAAAGTGTTTATATTCGCTAAAGAACATAGACTTGCTCTGCTACTCGGAACATGGGCGGGATCCATGGGAGTTGCAGGAGCCATTATTTCCCGCGATAAGCTATTAACCGGATCGCAGAAACTGGTCGAAGCTAGGTGAGATTTTCCCTCCGTGTTTCATGACAGTTAGTCAATGACGAGGGGATTAATTCTAATGATGTTTTATGGACAGAATGTATGCTCAGTTTATTGCTTTGGCGCTGATTGTCCTTACCGCAGCATTGAGCGTCGGCGACTCTAGCGAGAAACAATATATCGCAGATCCTAAAGACAAAACTCATCACCATCTGATCCCCAATCCAAAGGAAGTACAACGTCAGTCCAAAGTAGAGGATCATTGGAAACTGATGCTTGACGAAAAGCAGGAAGACGCAAAGATCAAAGCAGCAAATAGAAAAAATGACGGTGAATCGTAATAGTGATTAGACGACGGGGTATATGATAAAATCAGATGGTAATCGACCTTTTTTAGGGAACAATCATTTAGTGCAGAAATTATGCAGTTGTTACATCTTAAAATCGCTTTCACGACCACTGTAATGTCACGCACTTGGTATATTTCCATCGTGCCTGCTTCAAACTGGCAAATCGGTGATAGTTCTTAGATTATGTAGGTATGCCAATACATCCAGATGTCTAGTATTACTAAATATCTGCATAGTGATTGGCTCTTTTCCCGACCTCAGTAAAGCTAGTTGCAATTCTTGATTCTCATGCAGTAAAGTATCCTTTATGGTAACTATATGCCCAGACCAGCCATGTAAATGTACAACTATACAACACATTACAAGAACAACAACAATTGACGAATAAAAGGCACATATCCTCAATCAACCGCTGCAAAGCCCGTCGTCGGCTTATCTTCCACGCATTCCAGCTCTTGAAGGTATCGGGTAAGGGCTTTGTGTATGACGGAAAGACGAATACGAGACTATACGACATGGCCCAACTTTGCCAGAACCCGGCCTCGGAAGATTTCGACGCATACAAGCTACACTATCTGAATATTGTGGTGATTACAGGTTTAACGAATAGAACATTATATTAGAATGCCTTCCGTATCTACTGTGGCTATTGTCGCTGCTGCTGTCGATATCGCATACCATATAGGCTACGGTCTTGCTCTTTCTCCGTCAGGGCTGGTTCTTCGGTTCATTCCATTCTTCCTCTGTTTGTTACTGCTTAATGTTGGATACGCAATTCTTATATATCCACGCTATTTTTCTCCCTATCGCAAGCTAGTGGCGGTCCCGAATCCGCACTGGTTGTGGGGCAATTACATGGATTACCAGAGCCACTACTACTCTCAGAGTCTCGATATGGAGAAAGCGAATCCAGGACATGATTTCGTAAGATTTTACGGAGCAATGGGAATGGATATTGTTATGGCCGTATGTTAAAACAAACATTAAAAAATTGTTAACGCAAAGTGAAATTGCATGTTCAATTGCTGACAATATGATAGCAATCCACCGAGGCCAATCGATTAATTCTACAGAATCACTGCTACAAGTTCATCAAGCCTCTTACGGTTTCTCGTGGATTTAAGGCAGTCATTGGAGATGGAATTTTCTTTTCTGAAGGCGATGAGCATAAATTTCAACGACGGCTATTAAATCCCGCGTTTGCTACTACTCATATCAAAACTATGGCTCCAACTTTTGCCGAAAAGACTCAAATGATGCTTAAAATTTACGACGACCTGACAGCTAATGGGCCTACTGTTTTGGAAAATCTTCCGTTAATGAGCAGACTTACGCTTGATATTATTGGAGAGGCTTCTGTTGGTGTTAATTTGCACGCTATGGATAATGAGGATAATGAACTAGTAAAAGCATATACGATGCTGTCGACTCCGATTGACGATCCTAATTCTTTCTTTCTTAATTCTATAGTTCCGGGGTGGAAATACGTACCTACTTCTGCCAACAAAAGAATGGCTGCCGCTAAGAAAGTCTTTAAAGATGCGTGCCGACATGTTTTGACTCAGCGTATCGATGATGTGTATGAGCGCAAGGTTGAAGGCAAAGATCGTGATCTTTTAAGTATCTTGCTGAAGGAAGAGACGCATAAGTGGACTGTTGATGAAATTGAGAATCAACTGATGACCAGTAAGTTATCTAACCTTTTTGCAATCTGCATTTTCAATTATAATAGTCTTGTCAAAATCATACTAACATGCTGAAACTCTATAGTTCTTCTTGCGGGCCATGAGACAACATCAGCATCGATTGCATATGTATTTTATAACCTTGCAAAAAATCCTGATATGCAGGATCGCCTACGTAACGAAATCAGAACAGCATTTCCTGGGGGTACTAAGGATATGAATTCTGCTGAGGAAATTGACAAGCTGAAGTTTTCGAACAACGTTTGTAGAGAAACTACCAGAGTCAACGCAGCAGGTATGTGCTTTCTTTTTTTGAAGTTTTTGTATTATATATCTGTGCCAGCGGCTTACTTATGAAACAAACTACAGTTCCACTTACTGTTCGAGAAGCACTTGAAGACATCGACATCCTCGGTGTCACCCTCAAGAAAGGAACAACTATTCAAATTTGCATTGAGAAGCTCAACAAGTCACCACAATTCTGGGGCCCAGATGCAGAAGAGTTCAACCCTGACAGATGGGATACTGAAGCAGCACATAACAGCTACGGCTACTCTACTTTTATCCACGGAGCGCGCGCTTGCCTTGGAAAGAGATTGGCCGAGCTCGAACTTAAATGCATCGTTGCAGCTTTTGTGAGCAGATTCAAATTTGAGGAATCTGTTAAAGATCAGACTTTAAACCTCGATTTCGTAATCACTTGTAGACCGGCGGACGGTATGCCTTTAAAGGTAACAAGGCTTCATGATTACGATTGATTGTGCTATTTATAGTTTTTGGTATTAAATATATGCGCTTTTTCTAAAATTTGATTGAGGAACAAGTTCCGTTTGGAAGTAGATAGCATGGTTAATGGGATTTAATATATAATAGTAACTAGCATTCCTCTCCCTCGATGATCAATAATCGTAACTCATATTTGACACTCCCAGCAAAAACACAAAGATAGATCATCGGGTAAGGGTTTTACGATAGCCGATTTAATAAGCACTAAGCGGCCTGAAGTAGTGTTGAAGATAGTACAACACTATTCTGGCTTGTCCTACTACTAAATCAGGTACATAATAAAAGCTACGAGTTTTACCTACTTCATTGAATTATATAAGATCATTTAAATTTTTCCTGTAAAAATACATATGCGATAAAAAAAAGGTATCCATCCGGCCAGCAATTAAAATTCAATAGAGATAAAGTTGACGTAGCAATAACTTTGACTAATGCCATGATTGAATTTATCATGATAAGTAATGTCAATTAAAATGAAATAGCATACTGAAAAGAATATACATGTAAATAGCAGCAATGCACCATATCAAAAGTAATTTTGATCGATAAGAAAAATCGCCTTATCGATAAAAAATACATCAGAGAACCCCTGTACCGTTGTTTCTTTTATTTGTCTGTATAATAGTTATACTATATGTTGTAAAGGGGGAAGCAAGACGGGAATATGCGAATGCAAATGAAAAGTCATAAGAAACATGGCATCCATAATAATACACAATAAAAAAAAAGAAAAATAAAGGGGGGAGGGATGCTCTGCCCGGGTATCTCTTTCTAGGTATGAATTTCCGATCGAAGAGGTTGTACAATCTTTGATAATAATTCATCCACTTCGCGAAAGTTCTCATCATTGGAAGCAAACTTTTTATGTCGTTTCGATTTCGTATGCTGTAATTCTAACGTTAGCGTACAGATCATTTATGAATCTAAAACATATAGTTAATAAATCATACCTCGTCGTAATCATCGAATCGGTCCTTGCAGTTCTCGCAATATCCAGGTTTAACCTCTTTAACAACAACCATTTCTCGTTTGATGTTCGCTTGAGGAATTGCTATAGGTCTCTTTTTCTTCTCAAAAACCTTTCTCTTCAAACTGTTAACTTCCTTCGATTGAGAGTGAGAAACAGCACCAGCAAGACCGTTATTAAGTCCTCCAGACTGGGTCATTGATCGAATGCCAGATGTCTGATTAGACATATTGATTCCAGTTGCAACCATTTCCTGACCCAAGGCCGCAGACATACGAGCTTTATAGCTCTTTCCCGTAGCCGCAAGTATATCTTTGTCAACGCGAGTGTCTAAGTTCCTAGAGCCACCGCTATTGGCTCGAATCGAGGTCATGCGAACTGGAGTCAACGCACTCTTCTTTCGAACATGTGGCTCTTTGAAAGCAGCTGCTTGTGAAATCCGTGCTAAGTCATGTCGAACTTTCATTTTACCGCCTTCTTCTCTATAATCATCATCCTCTTCTTCCGCCACATTAACTTCGTCCTCCTCGGTAACCTTGCGCGCCTTTGTAGTGCCCTTCGATGTTGGCGCGTTTTCAATATCTGCAGTGGCGGTTCGTTTTAATCTAGTCCCCGAAGCAGTTGATCGGCGCGGTTGAGCAGTCTCGCCGTTATATTTAAATGCCGAATTATCAACCACAAACGGACATTTACCGGGGCCAGAAACTCGAAATTGAGGCCAATCACCAAGTGTAATATCAGAAACTTTTTGGTATTCACGAACCATAATTGGACGATATTGACTAGTTCCGTCTCGGATTAGAAAATATGGGCCTTTGAAGTAATGAAAATCCTCTCGACGCGCGCGTGGATCACTGTCTGCAGGGCCAGTAAATTTTTCTTCGCGTAGCATACGCGTAAGATTATTACTGGTTTCACTAGCACTGACAGTAGCACGATTGCTAGTCCCTGATGCAGAACCGTTGGGAGTTTCTTGTAAATGTGATAAAAAACGTAGGAGCTCTGTTAAGCAAACTTAGCAACATACACAATATCAAAATTGAAAAAAAACAATACAACATACTGTCAAAAGTCCACAGCTTCATGCCTCGCTGCTTTGCTTGAGATATAATGTCGGTTGGAGGGTAGGTAGTTGTCAGAGGTCTGTTGGAAATAACGTGGGATACATCGCCGTGAAAAAATGTTTCAATGATCTAACATCAAATATTAGCATAAACACACGCGTCGCGGTACTATTCCAGGAAAACAGTCATACAGATCCATATCCCATTAGCTGGCGCTTAGAACGCTCCTTTAACGGATCTTCAATTCCGTCAAAGTAAAAGGTGCTGGTGGAGAGCACTTTTCTCCAAGAGCGTTGCCACTGCTTAATAGTTTCCGCCTCCGTGGCCGCATGGTCGTTGGTCTGCGGTTCTCGTAAGACTTGCTGTGGTTGCTGCTGCTCGCGTAGCCGTAAAGTCTTCGCGGCTACAGCGACTCTTTCCCGTAAATTAGCGCTGTTCTTCTCGCGACTCCGTCCGGCGGGATAGTTTGAGATCGAAGCCGTCACGTTAGCGTTCGCGTACGCGCTCGTCCGCGCATGCGACGAAGATGAGATCCTCGATATACTGCGCGAATGTGTAGCAGCGACTAATGAGTAAGAGTGAGATTGCATTGCAAGAGAAGACTGACGGGAAGGCGAGACTATGAGCGGTTGACGACGCACGTGTGCTTCGTTGAATGTGGATGTGTTGCTTTCTTGCTCTTCGGCATCGTCCACGTCAACCTCGTCTTCTTCTTTGTCTTCTTCGTCTTCTTCGTTTTCCTCACAGATATTATGCTCCATCAGACGGTTTCGAGACGAGCTTGCAGTAGCATTGTGTGAACTGGAGGAGGAGGAAGACGCGGAAGTAGTTGCAGCGACAGCCGCGCCCTTGAGTGTGGAATGCGAGCGCACGCGCGCAGCCGTCGCGAGCGAGTCTCCGGAGACAAGCAGAGCATTTCCAGAGCAAGACAAATAATGCTGCCGGGACATTGCTGATGACATACTGGAAAAGGGCGCTGGTGAGGCAGCAGTGCTCTATGTTGGGCCGTGTGTGTTTTCAGGTTGTTGTGGTTCATAGATCAAAATCGGGTCCTCGAGCCAGGCACGCTGCTAAAATGGTGATAATAATCCAGCTGGGTTGCCCTCCCAACGACTGTTTGTGTTTACTATTGGATTAGGGGTTTTATGAACGCGTATGTTTATACAAGGGGTTTGTTCTACGCGTCAAATCTCTTTTATACTTGAAGCGGCAGTTCCTAGTTGTCAACACGCGCGTTGCCACTCTCTGTCTTATTGCTGTTGTTATCGCTTTTTATGATGTTTCTATAAGAAAATAAACTAAATCTTCTTCAGTTTGCACCACTTTTAAGTGCAATTAAAAATCATGCGCGTAAGAGCAACAAAAATGGCCATCAATACTCAATGCAGCTTCCCACAGATGGAGTTTACTGCCATTTCATTCGTCTGAATCGGTAGTCATCTTGAAGAGGCACAACATCCTGGCTTCGCATTGGACCCATACGGCCGTATTAGCAAATCTGGGCGGTGCTGCTATCTGCGGATGCGCATCTACTATACGCATCTCGATATCACTGTGGTTTCATCATGGCTGCGATAGCCCTGCAAATCAAGTGGTGGATTGAAACTGCTTGTTACCGCTTCTTAGCAACGTCTCTAGGGCCTAGGAATTTATCTGGCTGCACCGCGTGCGGTCTTCCATCTCGTGCTTTTCTTTATTTACTCTTCTTCCCCCCTTCAGCAACATTTTCGGTTGTAAAAGTTGCATTCTACTGCTTTCTTCTTTACCCCTCCGCCACCTTATAACTTATATTGGACTCCCGCCTCTGCCTAACACTTTTTAGCTGTTGGGTAATTCGGGAGAGTATAATTCGGATTACTCTGAGCACGGACGGGGCATGGCGATGGAAAAGCCCAATCGAGTTTTACACTTAACTCATAAGGTTAGCTGGCACAGACGTAGTCAATTAAGTATTTCTGTGTTGCAATCTACTTTGCTATATTATGCAAATCCGCCACGTTATTCTAGCTCATTGCTGAAGGTGCATGTGCTGGTGTTGCAGAGCCAAAGTTATGATTGACAATGACCGTCAGAATCTTCGTTCACACCGGCATATGAGATCGTCATTGCAAATGTCACCGCAATTTCAGGAGATGACGAGCACAAACGGCAGCGAAAGCTCTTGCTATCCGCCCAGATGCTCACGTGGAGCATTTAGTGCCGATATTTACGGATGAGAGGGGCCAGCGCGACATCGGCTGATTTGATGAGCTAGTCGAAGATGGTCTTACAAATTTTTCTCGTTTCCAACTAATTTATGAGACTGAGCAGTTCATGTGATTGGTGAAACATCATTTGGAGTCAACTTTGGCCCCATCTGAGACGACAATTGTGGATTTGTAAAGAACTGTCTTCGGATTTGTTTTTGAACCCCATCAAGTTCTAGCCTTTTGCTTGAATTCTAGGCGGGAAATGTGCAACAGTTAAATTTAATAAAAAGCTGATTGCTTCAAGACCAAACTTTAGCGAAATCACTGTGTAAGGGCTGGAAAAGAGAAGCGAGCTACTGCTGTCGCTAATCGGGAGAAGAAACTGTCTAATGTTTTCTAGCGAATCATTTGAACCTGTGAAGAAACGAGACACTTTTAGCATTACTTTGCAAAATGGTGGGCAAGATATATAGAGTGAAGAGGGTGTCGAAAATAGATTTAAGTCTCTAACCCGCATGCGACGTTTGTATAGTGTACTTTCTGATTTAGCTTGTTTACAGCCAATTTTTAAGGTCACGAAACTCAAGCCGGTGCTGTACCATGAGATCTGTTAATTTAGCAAAGTACCTTGTTGTTAAGGAGAAGCTTGGTGCGGAAGTACGCTAGGCGTTCCCTGGCGAGTCCCGAAGAATATTCATAGCACATGGCAAATCAAATATCTTAAATATTTTAACATTGTTGCCCTTGTGCCTCTGCAATATTATTCTCCTGTGCTCATCACAATGTGAGAGAAGCAAAGAGGGCAACGCTATCCATGGTCATACAGACAAAAGTACCGGTATCAATGCGTCAATTAAAGGTATGATTTACGATCAGAGGTACTAGAGACCTTGCGCGGCGGAATTTAGTCCTGATATCTGCAATGATAATCAATTCAATAAAGCCAATGCCAATCCTGCATTGTTACAAGATCCAAGGTCATAAATTCAAAAGTTATTTGCAGAGATTGAAATCAGACGGTTTTGGGCTGCATTCAAGCTTGAAGAGATCAAGCTGAAATTTGGGAATTCGTTGTCACGGTCAGACCGAAGTGCACATAAAGGAGTGTTACAAAACAGATAATAAAAACCAAATTGTATTAACGGCATTATGCAATAAATATCACATAAATATTATTGGAATCCATAATGAAGGGATTACTGTGCGCGGCATATTTCAGAGGACGCGAGGGTTAGAAGTCTCCCAAATTTCCCGGTAACCTTATATCATTTGTAGGCGGCTTCCGATAAGCTTAGTGTTTCACCGAGTTAATCTTACACTGTTCTACGAATTATAGAATTATAGATCACCTGTAATTTAATGCAGCAACAGAGAAAGCTCCTGCGTAGATTATTCAATTTCGCAGTTAAATACAATGGCCTTTTGGACTAGAGTTTTATCTGGAGGTGCGGTCCTCGATGTGCTTTTTCATCTCATTATCAGCAATGGCCTCGTGCTATCAAGTATAGCCTTTTATTTCTTGCCATTTACTGCATTTTCATTGTTTTCATACACAATTTACTGTGTATTTATCTATCCTTTCTATTTTTCTCCTTATGTTGACCTTCCGCATCCGCCTAATCCTCATCCTGTATTTGGAAATTTCGTGGACTATGACTCTCATTACTACGAGCATGCCCTCTTCATGGCGAAGAAGTATCCAGAGCGACAATTCACTCGCTTTATGGGTCTAGCAAATATGGATGTGGTTGCATTGGTAATTACTTTCTGCTGTTTTTGGTACTCAAGTTAGTAATTTATTTCTGATTCGTGTTTAGCTCACTCCTGAAGCGCATTTAGCAGTGCTGCAAAGTCACTGTTACGAATGTCCGAAGCCTGCACTTTCCCTGGCATTCAAGGTTATCATAGGAAACGGTTTAGTGTTTTCGGAAGGACACGAGCATAAACTACAGCGAAGACTTCTGTCGCCTGCCTTTTCGTACGCACATGTAAAGAACTTTGTACCGGTGTTTATGGATAAGGTGCAAAGAGTTATGGGCTTGTTTGATGAAATGGTCAAGGACGGACCTACAGTTTTCCCCGTGTTTGGTTATTTTTCAAGATTGACTCTTGATGCGATTGGTGAGGCTTCTTTCGGTGTTAGTTTCAACTCTATTGAAGACGAACATAGTGAACTTGTCAAGGCGTATGAAACTGTCTCTGGAGCTGGTATTGACCCTGTCAAATTCAATCTATTCGCTTTGGTTCCGGGTTGGAAATACATTCCGACAAGATATAACAAAGAATTGCGCGCGTCTAAAAAAGTTTTAAGCCAAACATGCAACAAGGTCTTGACAGGGAAACGAGCTGACGCTGTTGCTAAACGCGAAAAGCAGTTGTCTAATGCGGATAACGAGTCGGTAGAAATTTTAAAGAATAGAGATATTCTCAGTATAATGCTAGAGGGTGGTCCGCATGTATGGAGTCAGGATGACGTTGAGAATCAAATTATGACATGTAAGTAACGGCTGTGTTCTTTTTGCCTTGACAATTGCTGATAATTCTTTTGCAGTCCTTTTCGCGGGCCACGAAACAACAGCTGGTGCTTTAGCCTGGGCATTATTAACTCTAGCAAAGCATCCGGATGTTCAAGAGAAATTACGTGCTGAGATGCGCGGTGCTTTTCCAGGAGGAGTTAAAGACATTAAAGCTGCCGAACAGATTGAATCCCTTAAATACCTTAACAATGTCGCGCGTGAAATTTTACGCTGCAATCCTCCCGTTATTAACACATTCCGAACTGCATCACAAGATATCACTATCAATGGCCAAACAATCTATAAAGATACCGGTATACAAATCTCAATCAAAGCAATGAACTACGATGAACGGCAATGGGGTCCTGACGCGGCAGAGTTTAACCCCGATAGATGGAATGGCAATCAAGCTGACAACGCTTATGCCAATCTTACATTTTTGCAGGGTCCAAGGTCATGTATTGGAAAAAGATTTGCAGAGATTGAGTTCAGATGTATTTTGGCTGCTTTCGTGGCTCGTTATAGATTTGAAGAGAGCGTCGAAAATCAACCGATAAATCGGGAATTTGTCGTGACGGTCAGACCTACAGACGGCATTCCGTTAAGAGTAACTCGTATTGATGGATGGTAAATAGTATATAGAACAGTAGCTCTTTGGTTGAAAATACGAAATATATTACTTGATAATGGAAATTGATTGAGTGAGGTTCCCCCAACTTTATCTCCGGCTGGGAGTTTAATGGGAAAGGTCTTTGGGTAAGGGCTTACTTTTTGTAAGCAACATCTTCCAAGTTTGTAATTCGACGCCATGGGATTTCTTTAGTAAAAATTCTCAGCTTTATAGGCGACAATGAGTAGCAGCACGTCCCCTCCATCGCTCGATGAAGTGAAGCATATTGTTTTAGTGCTATCAGGAAAAGGCGGAGTTGGTAAAAGTTCAGTTACAACGCAGCTCGCGCTGTCGTTAGTGCGGAAAGGATACTCAGTCGGTGTTCTTGATATCGACCTCACAGGACCATCGCTTCCACGAATGTTTGGTCTCGAGTCTCGAAAAATTCACCAGTCTTCGAGAGGTTGGGTTCCAGTGTACGCGGATGCGACAAAGAAACTATGTGTCATGAGTATAGGATTTCTGTTGAAAGACAGAGGAGATAGTGTCGTGTGGCGAGGACCTAAAAAGAGTGCAATGATCAGACAGTTTGTGAACGATGTCGTATGGGGACCTTTAGATTATTTACTGATTGATACACCTCCTGGAACTTCAGATGAGCACATTGCTATTGCAGAACAATTACGCGATGCTAAACCAGATGGAGCAGTCTTGGTCACGACGCCTCAAGGAGTTGCTACAGCAGACGTGCGAAAAGAACTGAATTTCTGCAGAAAAGTAGGATTCGAAGTATTAGGAGTTGTTGAAAACATGAGTGGATTTCTATGTCCCCATTGTGCTGAATGTTCTCATATTTTCTCAAAAGGTGGTGGTGAGCAACTTGCGACACAATTCGATGTTCCATTCTTAGGAGCAGTGCCGATTGATCCTCAGTTTGTACTTATGATTGAAGAACAGCATAAAGCGGTCGTCAGCGCAGTAGACCAAAACATAGAAGCTGATACAGAACAAAAGATTGAAGATGCAGTGGCTAACTATAACCTTGTGAAAAAATACGGGGACTGTAAATTATGTCCAATATTCGAAAAAATTGTGCAACAGGTTATCGAAAGCACGCAAGACAAGACGCGATTATAAGTGCATTGCATTTTGGATTTTAAAATTATTCAGAAATATTTTACGAATTGAACTATCATATCACCTAAAAAAACAATTTATGACCTCCTCTAAAGTCTTTACAGACTTTACGCGAAAATGAGCTGTACTCGTATGCACAAAAAAAAAAAAGCAAATTTTTACATCAAAACACACCAAATCTAAAACAAATCAACACGCCTATATGTCCCAACAAAATTTCCCGATTCATAACATGCTCTATCACAAACACAATAAAAGCCACACATGCAATCTAAACCATTAACAAGGATTTTTAATCACCCAGTGGATGCTTAAAATCCGGAGAGCGATCTGGACCTAACAAACTTTGTGCCTCATCTTCATCAAAACTAATGGCATCAGTATCGTAGCTTGTAGCGCTGAGTCCGCTGCTACTAATTGCGGGAGAAAGTCCTCTTCCCATGTGATCTAATTCAGTAGGAATCCGACCCGAGTTATTATTATCATGGTAATGATTAATAATGTCACGTTGCTCTTCAAACGCAGCAATATCAATCTTACTAGTCTTCCATGGAGGAGTATTATCTTCCCAGATTAAATCAATTTCCTCCAAAGTCTTACCCTTAGTTTCAGGGAACATGAGATATACGTGCACAGTCATGATAACACAGCACGCGCAAAAGATCAGATAGGTGCGGTATTGAATATGCTTGAATCCTAGAGGTACCAAAAATGCAAGTAGAAAATTGAAGGTCCAGTTGATGGATGCACAGAGACCGTTTGCAAGAGCGCGCTGCTTAAGAGGGAAAATCTCCGATACATAAATCCATGTTCCAGGACCATATGTCGGAGCGAAAGTTCCAACAAATAAGTAATTAAACACTATAATAGCTTTGGCTGCCGTACGATTAGAAACAGACCATCTGATCTCCGAATTTCCATTGAGTGAATCAACATAATGACCATAATGCCCCATTGTAAAAGCAACGCAGAAGAGCCATACTGCCATCAAGATAGACCCAGTAAGCAAAAGTGGACGACGGCCCCAATCGTCAATATAAAGTAACGCAGGAATAGTCATGACAACATTAGTCGCATATTGAACAGATGAAGCAATAAGATCGGTATTGCCTTCGTATCCTGCCATGGCGAAGGTATAAACAACGTAGTACATCATGACATTGATACCAGTAAGTTGCTGCCACATTTGTGCCGAGCATCCGATAAACGTTCGCAGACGCGATCCCTTCGCAAATAAATCTTTAACAGAAACATCTTTTGATAATCGGTTGATGCGCACAACCTCTCTGATTTCCTGCATCTCAAGAAGGACATCCGGATGTTCAAGGTCTCCACCGCCCTGGATATGAGCAATAACATTAGTAGCTTCTTCCCAGCGGTCCTGAGTGGCGAGCCAGCGTGGAGACTCGGGAAAAAAGAAAAGTGAACCTAAAAGTAAAGCTCCGGGAATTACTTGAAGACCCCAAGCTAGTCTGAAACTTTTTGTTCCCTTTAAAGCCGAGCAGCCATAGCCGATTAAGAACATGATTCTGACCAAAACTGAAATTAGAATATGTTGTTTATAAAAGTCTGAGAGAGGTACTTACAGGATTCCCCATGTAATAGCCCATTGGAAAGTACCGACCAGACGACCACGAATTCGCTTAGGACTTAACTCTGCGATATAGACAGGGACTTGAGATGAGCAGATGCCGATTGCAATTCCCGAGATAAAGCGCCCAACAATCAGCTGAAAGGAGGTAAGAACAGCACTCTGGACCAAAGATCCGGTTATCCAGATGATAGCGCCAATTTGAATGGCATATTTCCTGTGGATCCTCTTATCAGCGATGGCTGTTCACAAGTTCAACCGACCTAATATTATGAGCAACGCTTACCGCCCAAGAGCGTCTGACAGACGACCGGAGACTAGAGAGCCAAAAAAAGAGCCTCCAGCCATTGCAGAGGTGATTGCGCCTTGAACAATGTCGTTGGGGTAGTTGAAGTAAGCGCGATAGGTCTCGTTGTTGACGAATGCAGAGACGGACGAGACGTCGAAGCCAAACAGCATTCCGCCAATTGTTGCGGCCATGGCTACAACGTACGGATTATACGTCGTCATAGTCATTTCCAAAAAACCAATTACAGATAAAAGCAAGAACAAAGGCTGTAAAAGAGAGTAAAAGGACTGGTTCTAGCGACAGTCTGGAGAAGCGAAGCGCACGCGCCGAACACAGCAATCCACGGCATCTGGATGTGATCTTGTAGTCACAAATGATCACATATTGTGACTGGTACCGTTGCGAGAGAAACTCCCACCTCTGCCTTCACTTCACCGCCTCAACTTATTCTTCACCACCTTTCTCGATCCCGTTTGCGTCATTCGCTGCTCTGCTGCTGCTACGTGCACTGAAAAGGGCTTCGGTCTGGCTGACCGGTTGATACGGCTCTTTTTCGTTGACGTCTCGTAACCGTTCTTCTGCGTCGCTGGCCGCTTTTCGCTGTATTCTGAACGTGCCTCGGAAGTCGCTCTGCGTCTTGATTGTCGCCCCCGATGGAACGAAGCGGCATAGAGACTCTTCTTGAGGCGGCTGCTTTAGATGCTGCTTCTTACTTTAGTGAGCCGCCGAACGACCTCGCGGAGGGAAGGGATACCCGTCCGTCGCCACCGATACTTCACCCACAACAACAACAACAACAACAACGACAACAACAACAACAAGTCCCGTTGCAGGCACCCGCTTTTGGTTATTCCTATCACCAGTCACAACAGTACTCTCAGCAAAATTCAGCGCGGATGCTGCCGCTGCCTTTTCCTCAAACGACGCAAAAAGTCGCGGGAATGTACTCCCCGATAAATTCTCCAGACGTCACATACGCTGTCTACGCAGCGTCCTGCAAGCATCCTTCCCCTGCCGAACAGCAACCGTCACCATACACCCCGTTGGAGTTATCACCAATATACTCGCGTGACTTTGCTCCAGAATCAAAATCTCTGGATCCAGAAAGCGATCAAAGCAGCTCCACAGAAAACCCGCCATCTTCTCAACAGCAGGATGTTTGGGACCGTTGCACTCTGTGCACTCCCGAAACCTCACCACAAGGACAGGTTGATTGGATCGAATGCAGTATATGTCAAAACTGGTTTCATTATTTTTGTGTTGGCTTAACTGTTAAAAATGCGAAAAATGTGGACGAATTCCATTGCCCTGCATGTACAAAAACTCATGGACCTTCAACTCGTAAGTGTTTTATATCTTTTTCTCTTTTCTTTTTCTCCGATTCAACCGCAGTTTTGGCTCTAAGGCTAACCACAAACAGTTCTACGAAAATCGAAACGGAAACATGTGCCAATAGACTATGCTGCTTTGCATGAAGGCGAGAGCCTAACTACCGATCAACACCCCTATTGCCAAATTGTTCGAAATCGTGAATTCTCACTCGAGTCGTTCCCAAGAATCAGTGGCTATGCCCTCACCCAGAAACTTGCCAGATCGGGTGGTATTTCTCAGCCAGTGATAATTCCGCGTGATAGGATAGAAGGACTTGGTTTAGAAATTCCTAAAGATTTGACGGTACGAAAGGTCGCTGATTTAGTAGGGCACGAAACAAAAGTTGAAGTAATTGATGTTCCAACTCAACACGAATCACCGAATTGGGATTTAGGGAAATGGGCAGACTATTATGATTCACCTGCCGAAACGCGAGATCGAGTGAGAAATGTGATTAGTTTAGAAATCAGTTTTACAAAATTGGGTGATTTAATCAGAAGACCACAATACGTCAGGTATGAGAACCCTCGCAAATTTTAATTTTATTCGGCTGCTAATTTTATAATAGGGATACTGATTTGACTCGAATTGCTTGGCCCGAAGATTTACAAACGAAGGGACGATGGCCGAAAGTGTCACTATACTGGTACGCCATTCCCATGAATCTCATCTCTTTTCTGGGTGCAGCTAACGAAATTACAATATATAGTCTCATGTCTGTCGAGAATGCCTACACAGATTTTCACATCGATTTTGGTGGATCATCCGTATTTTATCATGTCGTGGAGGGTTCAAAAGTCTTTTTGCTTACACCTCCAACGCCCGCGAATCTTTCAAAATACGAGCAATGGTGTCTTTCCAGTGATCAGAGTAAAACGTTTTTTGGTGATCTAGTAAAGGAATGTTTTAAAGTTACTTTACAGAAAGGAGATACAATGTAAGAATTTATTTTGATATTCATTGAACAACGATGAATGGCTAACCTTTTTTTGTTACAGGATAATTCCTTCTGGTTGGATTCATGCTGTTTACACACCCGTTGATTCTCTGGTAATTGGTGGCAACTTCCTTACATTACGAGATCTTTCAATGGAAATTGCGATTTCAAAGATTGAAAAGAAAACCAAAGTTCCGCGCAAATTCAGATTCCCTTTCTTTTCAAAATTGTTGTGGTACACAGCAAGTGATCTGATGCGACGAAGTGATGAGCATCCTGAGCTCTTGAACGAAATCAAACGGGAAGAATTGGAACTCAAAGGGTTGGTTGATCTAGCTGAGTATATTCACAATGAAGCGCTGATAGCTACTGGTAATTCTCCGTCAGCAACTGCTATGGAAATCAAAGCGGCGAAAAATTCTGTTATTGGTCTTTTGAAAGATTCAGTTTTGCTTTCTAAGTTGTTTGCAAATTGGATATCGGCAGTTAGTGATGGTAAATATACATTTGATTGGTCGGTTATGACAACAGAAGAGCAACGAGATGCTACGACAAAAGATTTCACTGGTCAAAGACCTATCAAAAAACGGAAACGATCTTCAACATCTGTTTATGAGGAAGGAGACAAGAGTGAGAAAAAACCAGAGAAATCAGAGATCAGAAAAAGTGCAACTCCTGAAGTTGCAGGCAATGCTGGAAAGGTTATTAAAAAGGAAACGGAAGTTGTTTCAAATGCTGATAAAAGTGAAAATGAAAACTCTGTTAATGATATTGATGGTGTGGAGTCTGAAGTGACTTCTCAAATTACCAAAGCATCACCTGGAGAAAATGAAACATCACACAGTTTGGCCGATGGTATCGACGAATTTCCAGAAAAGCCTTTTGCAAAATCTTCAGAAAAATTGCCTACGCGGCCTAAAGACGAACTCGAAGTCGGCAGTAAGATGATATTTGATGATCAGCAAAAAGAGAGCGACGAATTGTCATCTCCACCACCAACTGATGATTTAGCCGCCCAAGAGCTAGTTACGTCTAAGCAATTTACTGAGGCTGAACCAGTTTCAACTGATCCTCTGACTACTTCTGATCCAGCAATTACAGATGACGCTGATCATTCTAGTGAACAGCTCAAGGTTGAAGATGATGACGAGGATGTTGGTTATGATTCTGATGTTATCAGTGAGACGTCTACTGTGATCAACGATGATGTAATTCAAAGAATCACTAGCGAAGAGGGCAAAAGTAAAAATTATCAGATATATCAAGAATTGATGGATCTATATAGCTCTCGTACAAGACGCAGTATGCAAGCACTTCGAAGTCCAACATGTACATCTTCAGGAACCAAATCTTCTAAGCATCGGCGAAATTCCGACCCGTCCAACCGAAAGCAAACTGGAAGTTTTAAAGAGGAAGATGAATCTGATTCTAATCGATCGCGAAGAAAATCTACACCAGGAGGGAAAAAATCATCAAGAGCTTTACGTCTCGTAAGCGCAAGTCCAAATGAATCAACACCAAAGCCAAAGCCAAAGATAAAGTCAAAACCACCAATTGAACATCAAAGTCCTATTAATGAACAACCTATCATCAAGCGCGGCCGTGGTCGGCCTCGTGGTCCAAATAGCAAATTATACGCGCTTGAAGAACGTGAACGTAAACGACAAGAAAAAAAGGAATTAAATAGCACTATTGCAGATAAATCAGAAATTCCATCAAGAAAATTAGGGAATAAAAGAAAAGATCAAAAGTTAAAATCAATAGTTGGCGATCAGGAATATAAAGAAACCGATGAAGAAACTTTACAGCGACTTATTCGCGAAGCTCAATTTGGTATTCGTGCTCGTCGCTGATGATTTCTTTTTCTTTTTTTTTTTTTTTTTTGCGAACTTTTATGTATATTTAGTGAACTTGGGTTTGTATTTGTCTCTATTTTTGTTTTGTTTTATTTTATTTTATTTTGTTCTACCCTGTCAATTGTCCTTTTTTTTAATATTACCCTTTCGCTATTGTATTTTTATTTTAATTTATTATTTTGCTTGTTATATTTTGTTGTTGTTATTGTTAATGTTGTTGGTTCTCGTTATACGTTATGAATTCTAATATTATCTTTGTTAACTTTCCATTTCACCGCTTTCTCATCATCGTCGTCGTCTTCATCAAAGAGAGAAATTCTGAAAACATCGAAAAGAAAGAAGGAGGAGGAGGAGGAGTTTATTAACTGATACTTTCGTAGTTTGTATTTGTATGTGTATTTGTATTCTTTTTTACTTTTTTTTCTTTTCTCAAAGAAAAAAAGTGGTTTCTAAAAAAATAAATGATTTGGATAATAAAAAGAGAGAAAGAAAGAAAAGACGAAATTCAATATCATCTTCATTTTTTCATATTCTTTAAAGATAAATTAATTAAAGGGCTTTGTATTTCATATTTCATGATTAATTTTTTTTGGATTTGGATTTCTATATTCTTGATTATACTATACTATACTATACGATACGATACGATACTATACTATACTATACTATACTATACTATACTATACTATACTATACTATACTATACTATACTATACTATACTATAATACATTTATATTATATGATAATCTCCTTTATTTTCTTTTTCTTTCTCTTATTCTGTTTATTTTTATTTTAAATTATATAAATAATCTATATATAAGGCATTATTCCGTGTCATTTGATTTCATTTCAATTCTCATTTATTCAGTTATTCATTTATTCATTCAGTTCCCTTTCTTTCCGCTTTATTCTATTTTTCTACATCCCCTCACTAAGATAAATTTGACAAATGTACTATTTATATTTCATATACATGCAAAAAAAGAAAACGAAAATGAAAACGAAAAAAGAAGGAGAATAATTAAAAAAAAAACAAGAGGGGTTTTACAAGACATGGAATGAATGAAAAGAAAAACGAAACACGAAACACGAAAAATAAAAAACGAAACGAAACGAAACGAAACGAAAGGCAAAACCCGACATAATGAATATTCGTAAAAGATAAAAAGTATTTTATTTCTCGTCAATTTTTCTTGCCCTTATTAACTTCTCTTCATAACTTCTTTTCCAATCAACAGGTAATATCTAACTTTACTATATTTCTAATCACGGTAATCGCACAGTATAATCATCTCCACTTTGAGTAATATATCTAACCCAAGGTAAACTAGGATACTGTAATTTCGACTCGATAATTTTCAAGTATCGAACTTGAATACCCGAAGTTGTAAAATAAGGGATTTCAAATTTAATACTGATCGGTCTCTTTTTACGATCCGGATCGGATTCTTTAACGCTTGGTAAACCAAGTTCAGCTCGCATAGCAAATTCTTTACCACCTCCGAAATGTTTGATTTTCCATACTATTGCAGCTTTCTCAGGCGCATAATGAACTGTTCCGACTGTTGTTCTGAATTTAGGAGTATCAGCGTCGTCGGGGACGGGGATTGTGATTTCAACATTGTTGGCTGTGGATCTGCGTTTGAATTGAGCACGAGCTTTTATAGCGTATTCTACACGCGAACCGGCGTGCATTTGAACAGCGCATTCAACCCAGATAAGAGGTTTAACTTGAGTATTGAGACGATAACTCATCAGTTCAAACTCACCATCTGGAGGGATAAAAGAAATTGTACGATCATTTTCAAAACGTGAAAGACGAACGCATTGATGAAATTTAACATCTTCCATTTCAATTGACTTCCCACGAGTTGATCGTCCACTATTTTCAAACATAACTCGATCATTAAGTCCAAGTCGAAGTTCAGGCATACCAGAAAGATAGCATTTTAATTTCACAGAACCTAAGATTTCCGAACGTAAAACTGTACCTGTGGCACTTACAAGAAGATTGACGGATTCAATTACATCAAGGAAAACTTCATTCTTGCGATAACGAATACCTTCAGAACGCCAGGATACCGCATTTGTAACTGCAATAGGTGGACGAGCTTGAACTTCTAATTTGTGACTCTCTTGTGTAATGTACCTGTTGATGTGACGAATTAGTTAAAATCCAAATTCTCACAGCATCTGGCAACACTTACTCTTGTAATATCTTAGTCTCGGTAGTTTGAGGGTATCCAAAATCCATTAATTCATCAAGTAATTCGTATATAACTACAAAGTTGTCTCGAATAGACTCTTCTTCGAGAACTTTGAAGTATTCAGTAAGGACCTAATATCCTGCTATCAGTATGGTCTGTTGTAAATACCGCAAATCGTTGGAAATCCCATCATACCTGTACAACTTTATGAAGGAATAGAAGAATCTCAGCTGCGTTTGAATTGCGTTTGGTGATGGCTAGTAGGTAAAGATTACTATGCCGGATGTACATGTACTATATATAAAGATAACAGAATCAGTATACATGTTGCTCATAGATCTGTCACTCACAGTGCACCACTCTAATGCCAATCTAAACACCAATCTCAAAAAAACCCAATGAAGCAAGAAACCACATACATTAACACCTTCATGAGAGAAACAAGGCGGCACAACAGAGCTTTCTTCCTCCGCATCAAGGAGTAAGATTGGGAACTTATCAACCGCCGAAGTAGGCACATCACCACGATAATTGCGCGACAACAATGGCTTTCCTTTTAAATCCAAAAAGAAAATTGCTGATGCCATTGTTATTATTTTATATCGCTGTTAAGCTAAATGCAGGATTTGAATGCCGAAAGGACAAAGAGCAGGAAAATGAAGCTGCAATTGATTACGAGTAAACCGACGAACGCGCGCGCACTCCTATTAGAATCAAAACACAAGCTGATAAAAGGTAAAAACAAAGATAACCCCCAGACTAAAATGTATCTTTTTTTCAATTGTAGATACAAAATTTCTCGCGATTAAGCTGGCTGATAAGAAGAAGAGCTTAGTTGAGACTGGGTCGGTTTGTGTGTGTGGTTCGTTGCTTTGGAGGAGAGAAAGGCCGCTATTTAAAGTTTGCTTTTACTCGGTGCTGCCCAACTATTGTGCTTTTCTTACTCGTGTTTATATTACCTTTGAAAGTAGGCAAAACTGGTGTATAACATTAACGAATAATCAAAAACGACTTGATTAATTGGAATAAAGAAAATAAAATGGCAAAAGGGGAGCAGAAACAGGTTGTTGATTCTCAATCTATTTCATCGTCAACGAAACAATTTGATAATGATCCAATATCACAATCAGCAGCTGATTCTTCTACTAAACATGTTAATGATCATGAATCTCAGCTAGAAGATCAAAACGAAGATATTAAATTGCAGCACTTTGACTTTGCTGACAAACAAAACGAACAAATTGAAGACGATGACGACAAACCTCCACTTCCTAAAAGTCCGATATCAGGAACAACAGAAACCGCAGAGAACGCACTTGTGCTGAAAGATTCGGAAAAAGAAGAGTCTGATGATGAACCACCTTTACCTCCTGGTCCTGTTCCCGAAACCGCGGAAAAGGCACCTGGATTTGAAGATTGGGAGGCAATTTTAGATCCAGAGACAAAAACATATTATTACTACAACCATGCTACAGAAGAAACCACATGGGACAAACCACAAGATCTTGAAGATAAATCTAAAGATACAACAAAGAAGCGGAAAAAGAGTAATTCAGATTACAATTCTCGTGGATTTTTTAACCGCTTTACAGGTAAATGGCAGCCATATCCAGTCGATTCTCTTGACGATGAAGAGTTTGATGAAACAACAGCTCCCGGAGTTATTCTTCCATTTACTGAATTCTCTGATGAGAAAAAATCTAGAAATCAATTAAATGCTTTTTACGATGTTGATTCAGCTGCTAATATTCATGGAGGAGCAAGTTTGAAAGCTGAAAGACAACAATTTACACCATCGAAAAAACAGCTGGAACAATTCAAAAGAAAAAAACAAGAACGAAGAGAAAGAAATCAAAGATCTTGGCTTTTAAATTAAATTAATCTGTATACTGAAATTGAAGAAATCTCTCTTTTCAATAGTGTATTTTTGTCCTTTTTTTTTTGTATATATTCCTGTCGACATGTTGGATTTTTAGGGCGTTTTTTTTTTTGACTATAAGATTTTCATAAAGTACCTGTGTTTATATAACATACACTCTTTTACTCTTATCTATTTATTGACTGTAAATTGGAATACAAATGTATTTCATTTTCATATAGTTGTAGATTAACAAATCGACAAATTAGAAATATTTAAAGTTTATAATAAATTCCCAATTTTGCTCGAAAGCTCATCGTCATCATTAATTTTTTTTTGTTGTTCTTTTTCCAATATCATTTTACAACTACTTTTTATTTCTTCCATACAAATTACTACAAGGAAAAGTAAATAAAATAAAGATAAAAAAGAAAAATGACACGGCAATTAACAGAAGATGAAATTGATGATATTATTTATGCTGCTCGTGCGGGGGATCTCGAAGATTTAAAAAGATTAGTGGAATCTTTGAGTGAAGAATTCAATAAATCTGCAGCAGATATATTATTACAAGCTGTTGATCCGTATACGAAAAGTACGCCTTTACATATGGCTTGTGCAAATGGATTTACTGGTATGTTTCATTAAGTTGTTATGTTCAAAGAGAAAATACTAGAGATTAATCATACAAAATTATGAACTTAGAAATTGTTGAATATATTATATCAAAATTTCCCATTCCTACATCAGAGGAAAATATTGATTCAAAAACAACACTCGTAATTTCTACAAATGATTCTGGAAACACACCATTACATTGGGCATGTTTGAACGGCCACCTTGATATTGTTGAGAAATTATGCGACGCGGGCGCTGATCCATTTGTAAAGAATTCAGTCGGTCAAGATGCTCTTTTCCAGGCTGAAAATAACGAAAAATTAGACGTGGTTGATTATATTCTTACAAGGTATCAAGACGTCCTTGAAGCAGAGGAAGAAGAGAAAGAAAAAGAAGCAGAGGAAAATCCTGGGGTTGAAGATAATGCTTCTACAGAGCAACAAGAAATTAGCGATAAAGTTGAGAACTTGAATATCTAAAATTCTTTTGAAAAATAATATAAAAAAAAAACAGAGTCATGTATATATATATAACATCTCATCGTGTGATTATAAAATATAAATCAAACAAACAGAGATATATGGGACATTTTCATTCATGGACACTTGAAACAAAACGTGTAGATTCTCATTCAACACAATAACAACAAAAAAAAAAAACTCGCAACAATAAGTGAAGAGAACAAAAACATATCAACAAGGATAAAAAGTAAAAGGACATTGGGTAACGCCAAACAACACTAGACGATATATGTAAAAAAGGCATCGAATAAAATTACAATTCAAAACACAATTAAAAAGCATTCATCCCATCAAAGATGCCGAATTCTATTTCATTCATATTATTTCAATGAATACTATAGATTCCAATCACACGTAAAAAAATTCCAAACGTAAACACAAATCACCAATTCAATCAGTAAATTGTGTAAAGAGAAAAAAATTGGAAATTCTTCTATATATATATATTCAAAGACGATGCTTATAAACCGAGAGCCTTCCTGACATTCGCTTTGACGATTCTGTTATATTCCTTTCTATCATTTCTCCAAACTTTACAAGCGTCGATATTCGCACCACTTTCATCATTCGGTTCTATTTGGAATAATTTCAATTTCGATTAGTAAACAACTTCGCTGATAATAACGACGACGAAATACATACCGGCAAGCATACTCATCACGCTAATGAGAATCTTCTCTACTGATTGAATTGGACTCCATCTTTCAGAAGCAGATTCATACATATTTGGATCATCACCAGGAGCATGAAGAATTGATATACAAACAGTTCCGTCTTTGTAGACTATTAAAGAGTACAGTCGCGTGAGCAACAAAAAAGAAGATGACCTGCTGTATCAAACCAGGGATGACATACCATTAGGATGAAACATATCGCAAGTAAATTTCATTGTAGGAGGACTAAGAGGATAATCCTATTTAACAACAGTCAATTAAAACAGATACTTGTTGTAAATATATATTCATATAGATATTGTACTGACCTTTGGGAAGTTAAGCGTGGCGGGAAATACTCCACCTTCAAAAGGCGTGTCTTCCGGTCCTTGAATCAAACATTCCCATTCATAGAAATTGCTGTTTAATCACAAGTTAACAATAGTATTCCAGTTTAAAAGGATAAACAAACAAGATATTAATAAATACTCTTCATCTACCGGACCAGCTGAAATACCATCCGGACCATCGTTGATCAGCTGCTTATATTCCGTCATAAGTCTCCTGACAGCAGTACTATTCTTTGCTCCTGTCTTTTTATACATATTTTCAGAATACACAGCACAAAAATACAGAATGGGATTCACAAGTCGAGATATTTCTAGAAAATGGGAAATAACCTGGGTAGTTATTTGTATGGTGGCTTCCAACCATTTGGGGATAATATCCACAGCCACACTCGCCACAACGCCACATATAAAACCCCTGAATTGATCATATGTATTGTACAATAATATAGTAATTCTACATACAGTATATCTATTTTATATATACATCAGATGCGGCGAGAGCTCTTTAAAAGAGAGTACCATCGCTCTTGATAGCGATAGGAGGACCTTTACTTTCAGGCCTCAACTCACGAGCAATCTCACGTCCACCTTTCCATGTTCCTGCTTCCAGCAACTGGGCAAGAATCAACTCCTCTTTAGTTCCAGTAATTCCCAACTTGTTGTTGACTAAAGGAAGTAACTTATCCAATAGACAAACAGTCATAGCACGCCATTCAACAATGACATCATCATCAGGATAGAAAATAGGTACTTTATCTTCCATTTTCACGTCCATGGATTTGTAGTTAAGCAAACCTTTCTCAACAACTTCAGGTTTCAGCTTTAAAAGACCAAGATCAACTAATAATCCACCGTTTCGATATTCAGGTAACCCAGTCTGCGTGTCTTTACCAGTGAAGACTATATTTCCATGTCTTTCAAGTGGAACCAGAATAGAGTAACATAACCACTGACTCAGTTTATGAAAAGGAACAATCCTCTCCCATTCTTGGCCTTCTTGAGGCATAGATGAGCAAGGCCAGGCATCGCCGATTGGAACTCCGTCGATTACTGTGCGACCTTTGGGCCATATAGGATTGAGACCGGTCATGAGGACTTCCCAGATTGTCGACAAAGAGACCACATGTTTTCCATCGGCGTCGGAAGTGGAGTTTGCAACAAGGTAATCTACAGCGAACCATTCGTTAGCGTATAATGTAAATAAAGCGACGCATAAGTGTGGTCATCATACTAAACATATTTCCAGGTCTTCCATCCTCGCCAAAGAATTGAGGACTAGCTTCAAGCGCATGACCTAAGCTAATCAAAAGCTCGACGCGACCAATTGACCCATCAATAGGATTCAATTCAGAGTGTTGAATTCCTTTCAAAACAGCATCAACGTCAAGATCTTTCAATGCCTTTGAATCAACTTGATACGGGTTGTTCGGATCAGACGATAACAGACCAGATTTGAACACGTAGTAACTAGCAATAGCAGTGCCTTCACTTCGTCCAATTGCGTATCCAGTTCCGGGTTCAGTAAACACCCATTTATTTCCAGCTCCGGCATCAAGCAGCACCGAAACTACAAACAAATCAACCAATCTCTTGACGACTTCAGACTCTGGCACGTCGACCCAGATATCAAGTAAATCCTGAATTCTAGAGTACCCGCCGGCGTCAAAGTTATACCAGCGTCCATGAGGAGGAATTTTACTATAATCAGACGCGAAATCGCGTTTGATAATGTTGGAAACATAATCAACTACTTCATCCAGCTTTGCAAGATCAAGGTCAAAGTTAGTGAGTTTTCCAAGTTCAGCTTGCGCATAAACTAGACTCGTGCGTTCTCTGACGGCAGGAAGAGTTCTTAAATACGCTGCTGGGTTATCCATTTGTATTTTTTTTATGTTATTTATAAGTAAAGAGAAAAAGAGTATTGTTGTTGCTATTGTAGTTTGTAGTAGTAGTGACGCTTAAGCTTAAAACAGCAATTAGACGATAACGAAATTAGAGTGAGTCAACGGGACTGGCCGCAAACACGTGTTCTGATGACATAATTCAGGCTTACGTGTTCAAATATAACTACGAAATACATACATACATAATCAGTTTATATAATTCTGCAAATATCAATTTATTCATCATACAATTGCCTGCCTCCGTTTTTTTTTAAATCAGCTTCTTTCCCTTTGTACTTTTTGCTCTATTTCTTCCGACGTCTCCTGCCTCCAGCAACATTTGCAGCTTCTGATACAACATTGCCATTAGACAAAGTCTTTGTTTTTAATTGCTGCTTAGGCGCATCGCCAATTTTCTTCGTCGCAGAAGTCTCCGAGGATTCTTCTGAATCAGCAGGGGACGATGCGCGGAATTTGGATTTCTTGGATCTCTTCGTTTCGGTTTCAATTGGAGCGGAAACTTCTTCTGGCATCTCAACTTCTTTCTCTGGGATATATTTTCCCACAGTACTATTCCAAACCCACAAAGGAAGCTTAAACAATACTGTATTCTTCCATTGAGCATCAGGAAGACTGTTAACGTCCATTAAAAACTCCTCGCCAGAAGTGGTATCAACAATCCAAACAGTACCGTCTGCGTAGATTGTAAATACACGACCGGTACCATCTTGTACGCGACGTTTAGTTGAGTCGGCTGGTGGGTATCCATTAGGCCATGCTTGATTTTTACAATTCAAAATATGACGCTCCATGCGCGCGCGTTCAGTTTTCGAGTTGATTCTGAGAATAATGTAATGTGCAACACCAGTAATCAAAAAGAGAAAGATAAATACCATTCCCAAACCAGGACGAAAGCGCTATTCGACCTTGATTAGCAAGTAAATCCAGAATTTATAATACAGAAAACATACAGCGTAGTAATATCCAGTTCCTTTCCATCTAGGAAATCCCTTTTGCAGGAAAAAATCATAACGTTCCTTCTCAGGTCCGCGCAGGATATTAGCTATTATACCCAGTCGTGCAAACCGGTCTGTAGCTTCAGTTGAAGGGTTTTTCAATTTATCAGGATGCAAAACACGAGATCTCTTTCGGTAGCTGTAATGACAATAATGTATTCAATAATCAGTATTCGTTACATATATTAACAAAAGGAAAATATTACATACGCTTTTGTGATTTCATCAAGAGACGACGCGGGTCCTTTTTCCAATTCCAAGAATGCTAAAAGCAGTGAACAAATTAATACTTCAAGATCAACAACATAATAGTTAAAGAATAAAGAAATAACATACAATAAAAAGTCGTTCCTTTTCCCTCAAGTTTTTCTAAATCCTCAGTAACTCTGAATATTTCATGATCTTTTTCATCCCAAGCAACAACTGTTAATAAACAAAATCCCGCCAATATAAGGAATATTGGAAAAATCCTCATGCCTCAATTACCTCCAAACTGCACCTTAAAATCAACAACAGTAATTCAATATAAAAAAAAAAATACTAATCACTGCAAATTGTGAGCAGCGGGAAAGGGGAGAATATTTGGGTGCAAATGAGACGTGTTTACAAACAAATTCAATTCAACACTAAACCCTCGAGTTTTGTAAACGGAGAAACTCCGGCTGGGAGTTTTTTCCCTCCCCTGAAAACTTGAATATAAATCACAAACAAGCAGTAAAAACATTGAAAGAGTTGAATTGAAAAGGCTGTGTTGATATTTAGAATACTCTTCTAAGTTAAAGATAATAAGATATTGAAGCAGTGGAAATGGCATCAAGTGAACAAGCCGAAATGGGAGATATCCAAACACCGGCGATTGTGTGTATTGGAATGGCCGGTACGTTCATATTCATAGTCTCTTATAATATTTGAGATATATCATTAAGGATTGTTTCTATCTTGCTAATGAATACATAAAGGCTCGGGTAAAACAACTTTTACACAACGTCTTAATTCACATTTACATGCTCAAGAGATGCCTCCATATGTTATAAATCTTGATCCAGCTGTGTTAAATGTTCCTTTTGGAACTAATATTGATATCCGAGATTCAGTCAATTATAAAGAAGTTATGAAACAGTGAGTGCTCATCTTCACAAATTGCTTTTCTAGTGGCTGCATTGATTGCTGATATGGCTGTTGTGTTTTTCGTATTATAGGTATAATCTAGGACCTAATGGAGCAATTATCACATCACTTAATCTCTTTGCTACAAAAGTTGATCAAGTTATTGGTATAGTTGAAAAGCGTGCAAGATCAGTATCACATGTATTAGTAGATACACCAGGGCAGATTGAATGCTTTGTATGGTCTGCTTCCGGTGCTATTCTACTTGATGCACTTGCCTCTGCTATGCCTACTGTTATTGCATATATAGTTGATACACCACGAACTACTTCACCGGCCACGTTCATGTCAAATATGCTTTATGCTTGCTCGATTTTATATAAAACTAAATTACCAATGATAATAGTATTCAATAAAACCGATCAGACTGATGCAACGTTCGCTACAGAATGGATGACTGATTTTGAAAAGTTCCAAGCTTCGTTAAGAGATATGGATGAAGATGAAAATCAAGAAGGTGGAAGCGGATACATGACTTCATTAATGAATTCAATGAGTTTAGTTTTAGAAGAATTTTATCGACACCTGGACGTTGTTAGTGTATCTGCTTACACAGGTGCTGGAATGGATGACTTCTTAGCTGCTGTTGATAATAAAGTCACGGAATTTAATACGGATTATAAAGCTGAAGTTGAACGAATCAAAGCTCAGCGAGAGAAAGAAAAAGAAGAGAAAAAACAAAAGGATTTAAGCAGATTAATAAAAGATATGGGAATCAAAGACGAGAAGAAGGAAAGGAAAGAAGAACCTGCGCAAACTATATCTGACGCTGAAGATGAAGATGATGATGATGATGATGATGACGATGACGAATTTGCCGATAGATTCGTAAACCCTGAAGATGCAGAGGGAATCTTGGATGTTGATGATTATCCTGATGAAGAACCCGATAGTGATGACGAATAATTGAATAACCCTGTGTATCCTACTTTACCTTGTTAACTCTACAAAATATGAAACCTACACTATTCTATCTATGAATTCTTAACTGAAGGTGCAGAAGGAATTTGGATGTTGATGATTATCCTGATGAAGAACCCGATAGTGATGACGAATAATTGAATAACCCTGTGTATCCTACTTTACCTTGTTAACTCTACAAAATATGAAACCTACACTATTCTATCTATGAATTCTTAACTGAAGGTGCAGAAGGAATTTGGATGTTGATGATTATCCTGATGAAGAACCCGATAGTGATGACGAATAATTGAATAACCCTGTGTATATTATTTTACCTTGTTAACTCTACAAATATGAAAACCTACACTATTCTATCTTTGATATTTTCAACTTTAGATATTATTTACAAACTGTCAAACAAAAAAAGAAAACCAACCCCATGTAAAATCCAAATAAAACCACTTCAAAATCAGTACACTGCGCAGCAAGTTTAACAATCAACACAAACAAACAAACAGACAAAACAAACAAAACAAAACTTCTAAATGATAAGAAATGATTATATATGCGATTAAATAAATGCATTCGCAACAAAAAATAACTTTCTATCTCTACTCCTTTTTCAACACAGCAGCATTTTCAAACCTACTTTAATGTAGAAACATTATAAAATTCTCCTTCTTTTTCTTCTTTCTTCATTAGTTATGCATCTCTAACAAACAAATGAGCTATTTTCTGTTAAAGTTAAAATAAAAACGCCTATTATTTCTCTAAACCCCAGCAACAACAACCACAACAACGCAACAACAACAGCAACAACCAAAAAGGAATCATCGACTAGAATACGACCATCCTAAAAACGAGACTGACTCGCTTAAGAATCTACTCAATGCACCAACACTTTCTGTTTCGATTTCCGTATCACGACTAATGCTACTCCCGTTATCATTATAATAAGCTATATCGTCACGCAAAATCTGCTGGTTTTGTACTTTTGTATTTGCAGAGGATGCAGAGATGTGGATTGAAGATGTGGGAGATGATGACCTGTTGAAAGCAGAGTATCCAGAGTTCCGGGGTGTTTTATCGTATACGACGCCTGAGGACGATTTCGATGGTTTTTTGAACAGTTTCTCGTCAGACAGCAAATGGGAAATCTCGGAATCTGTAATACAGGAATTTTCATTGTCGGGCTCTGTATCAGTCTTTTCATCCATATCGTCGACATATCTTGTACTAATCAAAAAAGGTTCATCATCGCCTATCTTTTGTCCATCAACTATATCAATATTTGCGGTAGAACCATCAATTGCAGGAGTTAACGGGGAAGAAGAAGAAGAAGAGTGTTTTTTGAACCATTCAGTTACTGATGAGAATTTCGTAGAAGGGTGAGTAACGGCCATTTCATCATATGATTTCTCACTTTGAGCACGACTTATAATAGCTGCGGTGGATGAATTAATAGAATTGACATCGCATTCGGGAGGTTGAATGTAGTTTTGTGGAATAATGCAAGGAACAACGGAACCTAGAGCAGTAGCGCGATTCAGCCATGCCGGAGCAGGTACGTCTGTTAATCGCAAGAGAAGTGAATCTGTGAAATGATTGCAGTTTTTATACAGAAGATTATAGCTTGTGCCCATGTACTCGAGACTGAGATCGTTGATTATGGCATGGACTTCTCCTGGAGTGCGTGTGGTGTAGCCATGTACTATACTAGTTCTGCAAACGATGTTTCCAGGGAGTGGAGTCTGCGGTTTTGAATAATACACGCCTGATATTCCAGGTTCCCCATGACCTAAGGAAAAGAAAAAAAATAAAGATAAGTAAACAGGTAAATAGAGTAATTGATATTAGTAGTATAAGCAGTAACTAACCTCCATAGGCATATTCACGACCGTCTATTTCGACAGCGGAATGGTAAACACCAACCCCCAAAGCCCACAGGGCAGGCGCAAACTTGCTATCTTGCAGCATATCATAAACATTGATAACAACCCTTCGCTCCGTACGAGTTGCAGTAGGCGCCGAGGACTCTGAACTACCATATCTCTCGCTATTTCGCAGAGACCATTTCGACGTCGGAGCAGCAGGAGGGTCGTTTAGAGTTATCGTGCTGGGAGCAATGGCTTTGTAGTTTGCAGGCGCAGGCGCTCTTTGCGCCTTGCTGCCCGGTTTTGGAATAGGCACAGGGGCGAGCGAAGTCTGGGTGATTGTAGATGGAAAGTGGGGTGCTGAAGGCGAGGATGCGGTGCTGCCGGTTGCAGTGACGACGGAGGTGACTTGGGTGGAGGAGCTGACGCTGCGGAGACTCGGCGGCCGCGAGTAGGCTCTTTGCTGCTGTTTTTCAGCGATTGCAGGCGGTGGAAGAAGAATTGCAGCAGAGGACTTTGCTGGCGAGGATAAAGGAGTATCAAATGCAAAGAAGGACGAGGATGCTATGGACAGAAAGCGAGACGAATTTCGAGCAGCGTCAACGAGACGATCACCGGCGACTTCGACCATTGTTGTTGTATTTTTTTTTGTGTAATAGCAGCCTGCTTGATTGGCTAATTATACACACGACATATCCGCAAACAGACAAAACAAAGAAGTTGGTCGCGTGTAAAAAGAAGGAAAAGACAAAAAAAGAAAGCGGCCGTGTTCAGCTCGGGCACGTTTGTTGTGGCACTTTTCCGATAAGCAGCGTTGAAGCGAGGATGCGATAAAGTTTTCTTAATCCAGCGGAAATTCCGAGTTTTACCATATTATTGAAAACTTTAATATACCCGTGATCTAATGCTTGCTGTCTCATTTGTTATTTTGGTTGGGTTTGAACCAGGTTTAGTTATTTACTTCTGGTTTCGGATTTAATTGAGCCGCACACGGTTTTGCTCATCGCCGGATTATAAAGCAAAACTCATTTGACAAAACCCGGCGCTCGTTGTTTTATTGACTATTTTGCTGCTTTTGCTTTGAAATTTGCATTTAGTTGTTGTTTTATTTCTTTGCGGGGGTATTCCAGGTCTGCCTGTTCTGACTCGCTGATCGTAGTCCTCATCGCTGCTTAATATCAATCTCGACATCATCGTCAATATGGCCTCAGAACGCGCAATAACTTCCCGTCACCACATCCCGCCTGTGGCGATTGTAGAATATATCGAAGACGACGAGGATGACGACTTTAATCCTCCTCTTCTTCGTGCTGACTCGCCAGAGGAACAAGAAGACGATTCCGATGACCCTACTAAAGCGCACATTGGCACTGCGACAATCTCCTCCAGCGTCGCTAATCTATCAAATACCATTCTCGGTATGTCACTGTTGTTGCTCTTTACAGTATATATATATATATATATACATATATATATCAATACTAATTTACCTGCCAGGCGCTGGTATTCTGGCAATGCCTCGCGCACTCAGCAATGACGGCATTTTCCTCGGTTTTCTCGTTATTCTCGTCTCAGGTCTTACATCCGCCGCTGGTTTATTTCTTCAATACCGTTGCTCACGATACTTAAATCGCGGTACTTCTTCCTTTTTCGCCCTCGCTCAACAGACGTATCCTCAACTCGCAGTGCTATTTGATGCTGCTATTGCTATAAAATGCTTCGGCGTAGGTGTATCGTATTTAATTATTATTGGGGATTTGATGCCGCAGGTTATCGTTGATTTCTTTTACTCTGATACTGCTCAGCTTCCTATCAACACTGCTGATTCAAGACAATTCTGGGTAACTGTCTTTATGCTAATTCTCGTTCCTCTTTGTTTTATGAGAAAACTCGATTCTCTCAGATATACGTCAATTATCGCGTTAGTATCGATTGGATACTTGACTTTGTTGGTAATTGGACATTGGATGGTTGGTGATACTTTAGCGCATCGGGGTGAAATTTCATTAGCTCCAAAATCACTCACATCTGTCCTTTCTTCTCTGCCGGTTGTTGTTTTTGGATTCACATGTCATCAAAATATGTTTTCAGTTGTGAATGAATTGCGCGATAATGGCCAGCAGTCTGTTTTACGTATTATCGGTACGTCAATTGGTTCTGCTGTTGTTCTTTATTCTTTGGTTGGATTCACGGGATATCTATCATTCGGAGATACTGTTAGTGGGAATATTAGTAATATGTATTCTTCGTCGTTTGCATCTGCTGTCGGACGTCTCGCGATTGTTATCTTGGTATTATTTTCATATCCGCTACAATGCCATCCATGTCGGGCTTCTGTCGATCACATTTTCACTCATTTTATATTCCCGGCTATATCAGGTACTCCACCACCATCCGCTTTATCAACTCGTACAAGCAATAAAATCATTCCGACAAAGAGATTTGTTATTACTACCGCAATTATTATGCTTTTTTCCTATTTTATCGCAATGACTGTCACTTCCCTTGAAACTGTTTTGGCCTTTGTCGGTGCTACTGGATCCACTTCGATTTCATTTATTCTTCCCGGTCTTTTCGGATACAAGCTTTTAGGTTCACCATATCATCTTCCTATTCCCCAAGCAACTGATGACGACGAACAACTTCTCGACACAACCGATGGTATCCAAACTGCGATTCATTTGACTCAACCTGAAGTTTCTCCTGACCCAGAAAATGATCAGCCAAGAGAAGCTTTACGAGGAATTGATGGCGAAGGTTATTACATTAAATACGGAAGCTTTTTATTAGCTTGTTGGGGTATACTTATAATGGTAACTTGCTTATCGTCAAATTTCTACTTGCTATATCATATCGAGGAGGAGCATCTTGGTAATTAACCTGTTGCAAGAGGAAATTTCTTTTATATTTGTATAAATTCAATGTTGCATTACAATCATCCTATAAGCAAGCTTCCCAAAGAAATTTGATAAAGGTGTAATTATATTTTTTTTTTTTAAATAAGGAGGAGGAAAGAAAACCAGCATATAAAATTAACTGTATTTAAGTGCTCATATGATTTTGGAGTTTTTAGTTCTGTTCATTTCTTTTAAGTGTAAAAATCTAATATTTTTAATCAGCATTTAATTTAACCTTCTATTTAATTATATATAATCATCCTTTTGAAGATGTATGTAAGTATATACTTGTGTATAAAACATAACTGTATATAAAAAAAAAAATACATCAAAACACAGTAATAAAAAAAGGCAGTTTGGAAAAAAAAAGGGGGTATATCATTTAGTATATGACATACGAATTGACGCGATCAATTCAATTTAAAAATCCCTTGCTATTGTATGTTTTTGTATTATTATCAGTGGTATTTATATCACTAGGAAGTTAAGGTATAGGACTGGTTGAGTTTTATTGATTCGCGGTTTAAAGGAGTTTCAACTTGAGATTTAAAAATTTGTAGTTTTTGAAAGTGAACATGAAGATGGTGATGATGATGATGATGATGATGAAAAGTAAACAGGAGAATTTATTTCTTGATTTGAACTTACATCACCGTCATCTGCTGAAATCTTCAAATTCGCAAACATTAAATTTTTTTATATTAACTTTTTGCTCTCAAGTGCCGTTGTTTTGAACTGTTGAAACCGAGGTCTTGGAATATCTTTACATTTGTCGATTTATGTGAATTTTTGATACTTCTCCCCGCGTAGGAAGTTGGTTGAACATGGAGAATCTGCATCAAGCACGTCGTATAACTTTTGCCGATAACTTTTAAATGTATCTGAATCATTAACTTTTTCACAATTCATGTGTGGTTTGTAATTATTCAAAGAAGTGTTCAAAGAAGAAGACGATCTTGATACAAGATGTGATTGAGGTTGACTTATATCTTCATCATCCGCGTCATATTCATAATCTTCAATTTGCTTATTCACTGATTCAACATCACTAAAAAGGAAATCTATAAGTGAAATTTGCATATCTTCAAGTTTCACAATATCATCATCGACCGGCTTTTCAATAGATTTTGGTTGACGAGTTTGTGTACTTCGTTTAGGTCTTAAATGAGAAACAGATACAAAATTAACAGTAGTAGCAATTTTACACATATCTCCGTATGTTGACAGATTACTACTCATATGCTCTGGGGATGTTAATGGTGTCGAATGTGTTGATGACGATTGAATATACGATTCTGATCCCGGCGATGCTGTATTTGCAAGTACCTGGTAATCGGGCTGCTTTCGTTCTTCATTGATTAGAATCGTGAATATAGTACTTGGCATTTGATACTGAGGGCCTTGAAATTCATCAAATAACACCGCCGTGTCATTAACTTTCATATTCCTCTGTTCAGATAGTTGTTTATAATTCAAAGCTGTATCAATATTCGCATTATCAAATACAAAAGGTAAAGTAACACACTCCTCTTGATTACCTTTAATTTTCTTTCTTAAAGACTGAAATAAACTTGAATTAATGAAATACTTTCTAATTCTTTTTCGTCGTACTGTCGTTGTATTATCCATTGTTATTTCGTATATCGTAGGCTGTATCATGATTTTATAATCTTTTTTTTAGCAAACTGAAGATCATAGCAAAATATACTTACGTATATTCAAACATAAGCAAGTTTTAAACCAAAAAGTACCTTTGAACCTTTGCCTCAAATACTCGCAATAAGCCAATATATTATACTAAACCATTCACGTCGTTATCCAATGATCATATAACCCGCATGTAACAAAAGAAAAGAATCACAGGAAGAAACCAAGTAAGATACAGAATGAAATATCCTTATATACTTGGGAGTATTTCAAGAATCTAGAAATCACTATATATTAGTCTAATTCATATACTTGTAAAATTTCAGTATAATAATATTCCACCCCAGTACTCAATTGAATGATTCGATATTTCATAAAACGCACGGTCAAACTTGAATTAATAAACTTATCGTCGTCCTACAAGTATAAAAGATTTCAATTAAAAACAAGTTTATTTTCCCTTTGTTGCTTTTGGTGTAATTGTCGTTTGTTTCTTCTATAAAGGTACGGTCCATGAAAAACCCAAACTTTCCAAAAAGATTTTACTGTTTTTCAAAATAAGTTTTAGTAATGCATGGTATACCTTTTTTTCCGCTCTCAGGTCTTTGAAATGTGCCAGATTTAGTTTATAAGTGCTATTTTCATTTGCTTTCTATGGCGGACAGAAAGGAAACTTATTACATTTGTCGGTCGGTTTATTTCGAAATCCTCAACGAGCCGCACGATCGTTTGTTTGACGCGCGTAGACTATATCTTTATTGACATCAAAAAGAAGAAAAGGACTGTGATATATCAAATATAAATATGAATAAGAGAAGAATCATGAGTATAGTTGTTTATTAAGAAAGGGCTGTGTACAAAAAATGAATCCTATCAAGCAAAATCTACTTTCTGACCCCTTTCAGATAACCAGAATTCTTTAACGATAGTTTCAGTAGGTGGTCTTCCTCTCAATCTTGTAATTTTCTCCACGAAATTTTTTCTTAGAGTTATTCTCTCTTTTGATGCATATTTTGAGAAATCTGTTGAGTTTATTGGAATCTCTAGTATTTCTGATACCCATTTCTGTGCATTCCCTGTGTATATTCTAAAATAAGTTTTGATTATTTGTGAATACTCTGTTAATAAACTTCTTGGCGCATTTCCTGTAATTGCCCAGATTACTTTACTCATAACAAAATATCCAGTGTTTTGAATAACATTATCAATAGCATTTAGCAGTTCTTCATTTCCATTTTCATTTCCATTTTTAGTTAGAATTTGTTGTTTAAGATTTGCTAAACCAGTCCAGAATTTAACTGCTGCTTTGACAACTATCGGCTCCTTTGCAACTAACATTTCAACGG
Source organism: Myxozyma vanderwaltii (assembly GCA_030556335.1). Taxonomy (NCBI): domain Eukaryota; kingdom Fungi; phylum Ascomycota; class Lipomycetes; order Lipomycetales; family Lipomycetaceae; genus Myxozyma; species Myxozyma vanderwaltii. The sequence continues at coordinate 13,468 of JAKTPV010000090.1, read as the reverse complement.
CAAATCCACAAACCAATGATTGAAAATAAACGCTCGTAACTATAATTGGAAAGTATCTATCTAGATATTTTCGTAGTACTTCAAGCATACCTTGGTTTACATCTGGATCGTGAGGTCCATTTTCTGATAAATTAGGTAAAATAGCTTCTGTATATAAGATATTCAAAATTTCTGCACAAGCAGGACTTTCATCTAAACTATCAGTAACTGAACTAGCAACTATGAATCCTCCTGCAAGTGCGAAAACAGGCTGTAAAGTAGCTAAGTTTCTAATTCCAACCACTTCTTCACGTATATATGCAACGATAACTTCTGATGAAAAAGTAAATGGTCCTGGAAAATGTTCTGTAAATCCACTTCCAAGAACTGCACACGCATTCTGACGAATTGAAATTTCTCCTGAAAATTCAGAAACTCGCTGACTTAACGTTACAACTATATTCAATATTTCTTCTTTAACTTGTTTTCCTTTCGATCCTGGTTCATCCCAGATTTTCTTTAATTTTTCAAATTCAAGTAATTTACTTTGATTTAACTCAAGGTCTTCACTCTCTCGACACGCTTTTCCTACTAATGCTAATGATTTCAATGCTGATGCTGCTATGTCTTTAGGTAAAATATCTCCTTCTGTTTGTACTTGCTTACTTTGACTTGCTTCAACAGCTTGTTCGGCATAAATCCTCAAAATCCCTACAAGTTCGAAAATACATCTTATTCGTTCTTCAACATTTGAAACTCCTTGTTGAATTACCTCCGCAACCGCACCCGCAATCCTTTCTTTAGCTAATACATCTATAGTTTGACCGTCAATCAACATGTCTCTGTATATATTTAAAAAACCTTGAATATTAGGTGCCAAAACGACTGCGCAGTCTGAACATAATCTAAAAATTGATCGAGATGCATGAAGTGCTAACGAAGGCGTAGCTAAACAGTTGAAAAGATACGGTACAACCAATGGGATATAATCCTTTCCCGAATCTGATTGAAAATATGGAATTATTGTAGAAATAAATGTAAGTGAAATTTGCTTTGCTCGAAGAAATGTACAGGAAGGTAATAGCCTAAATAAATCAGAATCTAAAAGTAATTTAAGAGTATCGTACTCAACAGGTGATGAAGTTAATGACTGTGATATAGCATTCAACGCGAATAAGGAAGCCTCAATTCCAATCCAATCAATATCCCTAGATGCAGTTGCTTGAATAACAAAACCAACTAAAACAGAATACAGTTTAGGCTGTACTATTTGATACGAACTTTCAATCAAATCCGCAACATCTTTCCTAAATGCAAAAAATTGATCGCGAGAATCCTGTGACCATTGAGTGAAATTTGTGGCAGGTGGTATTCTTAATTTTTTCCATAATAATTCAATTACAGTCATCATAATATCACAAACTCTACCCGCTCGTTCGTCAATAGATGTTTTTTCTCCTAAACTATCTTGCAACACTCCATCGTCATCATAAAGTACACTTTCAACGAATAAATCCCAAAACTCTAGTGTCCTTTTACTAACACTTTCATCTTCAATAGGATATCCTTCAACTTTCAGTAAAGCAATTGTTAACTCGACGATCCGTTGTGATTCCGCATGTGATAGTGTTCCAGAAATATCTTTGGCGGTTAATTCTCCAAATGAAATAAACGCATTTAAAAATGCTTGATAGATGCCATCTTCAGCAGAATTAGGATCAACTACAATTTCTTGGATTTTCCCAGTTGACCAAGGACCTGAAAAGACATTTAATAAAGTATTCATTGATTGATCTGTTATCAATTTATCTGACCATTCCATAAAATCAATCATGATATCAGTAACGGTATTGAATACCACTTCGTCAGATTCTAATTCTAAAAATGCGATAATATGTGGGAAAAGCGAAGCGAGATTAGAAACCTCTGATGATATACCGCTATTTTTGGCAAGCGCCATGGTCCAGGATCGATAATTCTTTAACGCAGTCACTAATACGTCATACAGATCTGGAGAAATTTCAGATGGTCGAGAACATATTAATGTAGTCATGATTGCGATTGAATGCTGAGTACTATTTTCGAGTAATTTGTACAAAGGAGGTCTGTAATCCACAACAAATTAGAAACAATGTAAAATAATAGAATAACCATCACATACCTATCCCGGCGAGGTACATCAGCTCGCTGAATTTCCTCTGCAAATGTAGAGCAAAAGAGAAATGCAGTACCTAAATCATAAATCGCAAGTCCTGCCACCATAACTGCAAATTCATCCGCGCTACTCAATTCAAAATTCGCTTTCGTGCTAGTATTAACAGTGACTGCGCCTCTCGAAAGTGAACAAACTACATCATGAACAGGATATGGCCAGATAGTATTTGCTTCATTTGGGAATTTCAATAGAGCAAGAATCAGCGTACTTGCTAATTTCTGAGTAATAAATCTAGGACCTTCTCTATGTAGCACAAACCAATTAAGTAGCTGGGTGATTAATTCATCAACTGATCCAGTAGGAATCGATTGCCTATAAATATTATTAACAATCCTAGTCAATTGTTTACTAACTAAAAAAAAAAAAAATATAGAAACCAACCAGTCATTGTTGAGTTTAACAGTATACGTAAGAGCTCCAAAGAATCTCACGTTTGCATCATCGCTTGATAACATTAAATTTGCAAGTTCCCAAGCTTCCGGAGATTTTTGCAATAATTGGAGCTCTCGTTGAAGTCTTAGTAGACATTATTAGCACATAAAATCAAACTGCCATTTAATCAATATTATACTCTATTTCTTACTGATTTATCGTATCCGGAGTACCCGGCAAATACAGCTGCTTTACTTTCTATATTATAGCATAATGTTAAACATGGTAGGTTCTTTCTAAATTCATGAAGTTTTTGAAAAAAATCTCAAAATATTGGATATATTCATTGAAATCTTACTTGTTGAACTAAATCATAGTCAGTCTGCGTTATCGGCATGACTTACTATCCATCTATTAACACCCTGATACTCAAAGCACAAAAAAAGCAGGCTGCGATCAGTAGTATTAATATATCAATAGTTGTTCTGCAATTATGTTGAGTTTGATAGTATGCGAATGTGAATTATGGCTTTAAACCTTTATAGTTTACTTTTACGAGGTTTTCGAGTGTTGTAAGCATATGGGGTTTGTAGGCCATAGGGTAAGGATGGCGTTATTGGGAAGGGTGTCAATAAACTCCTTGCGTTGGGGTTGATCATGATTGCTCATATGGCGTGCAAGAGAGAGACTTGCTATTTAATCAGGAATATAACACGATAGTGCTGCATTTTTTATATTTTCATATCAAATGCCTGCACTCAATTTCTAAGTGCAACAAGACATTTCAAACAAAACTATACAGAGACATCACGCATCAGAAGCCTCTCTTAAGAAAGTAACCTATATGCAGACATCATTAAACATATTAAGCAAAACAGTTATTTTCATATCATACAGTTCTATAATAATATGAATGACCAGAGGTAAGAATAAAGTAAAGAGTGTACACCGGTCAAGCGGAAAATAAGTGTGCGGCGATATGCCGGTGCACCGAGACCAGCAGTAAAAAAAAAAGAGAGAAAGGTAAACACCGAATTACAAAATACAAAACAAATTAAAAGTGGTAAATCATTCAACCCAATTAATTCGCTATCACTAACAAAAGTTATTGAAACAGCAGCAAAACAGGCAGATATGCAAACTAGGAGACGCGGAAAAGGCGAGCACAGCCAGGGAGATTTGCTTGCGCACGGGTATAGATAGATTTGGATCTGATAAGGCACGCGTTTCCGCATCGGTTTTGCTGGATGCTGGGATCATAGCACGCCTCGGCCAATGTGGATATTCGCGGTGAGCAGACAGCCTAGTCAATTTCTTAGCTCGATGAAGTACACACTGTCGAGTCATGCCGCCAACCTGCAACTGGATGCCCCAATTAATGGGCGAGTGCTGGCTACGGAACAGACGGCAGTCCTACGCTTCGACGAGAACTACATGCGAGAACGCAGCAGATGCCAAACGCAGTAATAGTAAACAAATGACATCAAGCAGGCCAGCGGTCGACTGATTGGCGATAGGCGTGAGCGGGGCAGCGCGACTGGCCAAACAAGTAAGCTGTCATATCCCGTGCGCACCCGAGCTGACTCAGCGCTTACTAATTTTGAACGAGCGACGGCGGCCGAAAGTCCGATGGCGCGGAAGAAAACGCGCGCGGCAACGGCAGCAGTTAAAAATGAACAAATTAGAACGCGTGCGCGCAAAAGCTGAGGCGAGCCGACTTCAGTCGTTCGGGTTTTATTTGGCTGGTTACCCCGCGGAGCCGCTTTACCACCCCACAGCTGCGAACACCGCCTGTCCTTCCTTCCTTGTTCCCTCCTCCCTCCTCCCTTCCTCCCTTGCTCTTTTGCTCTTTTGCTCCCTGTGTCTACAAATATAATGTCCGGACTGCAGCAGTATCCCTCCAGAGTAGCTGCTGTGTTCCGCCAGCATGCCTCGGGCCAACTCGACGGCGAGCCACACATGACCCGCGACGATTTCGTCGCCGCCATCGCGCCCCCAAAGGAGGACTACCACAAAATAGCCCGCGAGTCCTACGCTGTCCTGTTCTCGGCTGCAGACCGCTCGAAAAAGGGCCTGGTCTCTCTGCAGGACTGGATCTTCTTTGAAAACCTCCTTCGCAAGCCTGACGCCGAGTACCAAATTGCCTTCCGTCTTTTCGACGCCGACGGAAACGGCGTTGTCGACTACGACGAGTTTATCAACTACTACAACCAGAACAAGTCCGCGGACTCGTTTCCTTTCGACTGGACAGCCAATTGGGCTACGCTTTACCTTGGCAACAAGAAGCGCCGCCATGCCATGACATACGACCAGTTCGCCCAAATGCTTCGCGGTCTCCAGGGCGAGCGCGTGCGCCAGGTCAGCAGCACCCGTCTTCCGTTTGCAACTCACTCGTATATTAACTCCCTATTGATACTATTTCCCAGGCCTTCCACTACTTTGACAAAAACGACACCGGTTACATCGAGCCCGAGCAGTTCCAGAAAATCATCGAGCAGACCTCAAAGCACAAGCTCTCAGACCGCCTCCTCGAGTCCCTGCACACGCTCTGCAACATCTCTTCATCCTCCAAAATTTCCTACGCAAACGTGCGTGCCTTTCAAAATGTCATTCGCGAGTCCGACATGGTCGACATCATTGTCGAATCGGCCGCCGCAAAGACGTCCGACCACAAAATCACTCGCTCGGATTTCGTCAATGAGGCGGCGCGCAAGACTCTCTTCTCCCTCTTCACGCCTATGGAAATCGACATTCTTTTCCACTTTGCGTCCCTCGATAACCCGTCTGGCCGTCTTTCTCGCGAGGATTTCCGCCGCGTCCTCGACCCGTCATGGCAGGACCCTGCAATTCTCTATAACCAGTCAAAAGCCGTCAAAGTTGAGGCTGCTAAGAACGCTTTGCACGAACCTGCTGAGTTTATTTCGCAGGTTTTCGAATCCGCTTATAACTTCCTGCTTGGTTCCGTTGCTGGCGCATTTGGCGCTACGATTGTCTACCCTATTGATCTTGTCAAGACTCGTATGCAGAACCAGCGCTCGTCATCCAGTGTTCCTGGTCAAGTCCTTTACAAGAACTCGATTGACTGTTTCAAGAAAGTTGTGCAACGCGAGGGTTTTAAGGGATTATATTCTGGTTTAGGTCCTCAGCTTATTGGAGTTGCGCCTGAAAAGGCCATAAAACTGACAGTCAACGACTTTGCTCGTGGCAAATTTACTGATGACAATGGAAACATTTCTCTATTAGGCGAGGTCATTTCTGGTGCCTCCGCTGGTGCGTGCCAAGTCGTTTTCACAAATCCTCTTGAGATTGTTAAAATCCGACTTCAAATTCAGGGTGAAGTTAGCAAAACCATTGAAGGGGCTCCTCGTCGGTCTGCGATGTGGATTATTCGTAATCTAGGTCTTATTGGTTTGTATAAAGGAGCTACTGCTTGTCTTTCTCGTGATGTTCCATTTTCGGCTATTTATTTCCCTACTTATAATCACATCAAGAAAGACTACTTTGGTGAAGGACCTGATAAGAGTCTTGGAGTTGGGCAGCTTCTAGTCTCTGGTGCTGCAGCCGGAATGCCTGCAGCTTATTTCACTACGCCTTGCGATGTAATAAAGACTCGCTTACAAGCCGAGGCGCGAGCAGGTCAAACTCATTATAAGAACATTGGTCATTGTGCCACGACAATCATGCGCGAAGAAGGTTTCAAAGCGTTCTTTAAAGGCGGGCCTGCGCGTATTTTCAGATCATCACCACAATTCGGTTGTACACTTGCCATGTACGAACTTTTACAAACAATTTTACCATATCATGCAACTGGTCCAACCGAAGCTGGTCATTCTATTCCATCATCTCAAAGAACAGTTGATCCTGATTCTCGAAATGTTGACTTTTTACGAAGTAGAAATGCTTTAAAGATTTTATTAGATATTGACGAAAATTTTGGTAAACCATCTATTTCATCAAGTGAAAAACCAAAAATGAAAGATTCATGGAAATTTATACCTGGTATTGGGAACTAATTTATTGCAATTCATTAATACATTAGTTTACATTTCGCTTTTGTTTTTTTTTCTTCTTTTTCTCTTTCTTTTTCTTTTTCATTTTCTTGGACTTTGCTATACTATATTATTTATCAACGTCATCTACAGCTTTTCATTTTCTTTTTTATTTCTCTTTTTTTTTTTCTTCTTCATTTTATATCTTCTTTGTTTTATCCAGAATAATCATTCAATAGTCATTTACCAAACAAATATAGATCAATACTGTAATAAAAGAAAAACTAAATTTTTCTTTCTTCATTTACTTCATTTTTCTTCTTCCCTTTTTATTGTTTTTTTACCGCACATACCAGTTTTACCAACATATATCCATTTTTTATTTTTTCTTTTTTTCTTTCTTTTCTATTTTCTCTTAATCTTATGTTTTACAGTTTATATGTTAATGTTTATAAAACATTATTATATATTTATCTTTACAATAAATAATCACTATACTTTACAAAATATCTCTCCATCTACCTACCTACCTACCTACCTATCTATCTATCTATCTATCTATCTATCGATCTATCGATCTATAACTTATGAATCGTAAAGTATCTATATTATATTATAAAAAAATCACCCCTAATTTTTCATTTTAACTTTATCAAAATTTTGTGCTCTTTTAACTTTATTTTTCCTGTATTTTTATAATTTTATATATGTCTTGTTGATTTTTTAATTTTTTTTTTTTTTTTTTTTTCTGTTCAAAAAAAAAAAAAAAAAAGAAAAGATGTATTTCAAGTTTTCTTTCATTTATGAAAAAATAAAAATACTCTTTACTACTTAATACTTAGATATCACAAACCAGGATTTAAAACTAATGGTACTATACAATATTAAATCAACTCAAGTCAACTCCAGTCAAGTCAAGTCAAGACAAAACAAATGATGATTTAACATTTGTTTTATTTTTTTCTATCTTAGTCCGTTCTAGTTTTCTGGTTTATATATTTGTGTGCTTGGTTGTCTGTCTGTTTATTCGTCTGATTATTATCCAAAATACAATATCGACGGAAACAACCATCAAACTAAACAAAACAAAAAAAAAAAAAAAAAAAAGATATTAAAACAAAAAGAGGTAACAAGCAGTAAATTATGAAAAATTACCAAATAGAAAAATGCCAAAATGAAAGAAGAAAAAAAATTAAGAAAACTGAAATATGTTTACTATATTAACATACATAACCAAAAAAACATCAAAAAAACATCAAAAAATAAATTAAAACATCTCTCTTAACTTACATAAAACTCTCTTCCAATACTTGTAATCTTTTTCTGTTTTTGTTCAGCAATTTGAAGGGGCCATATTTGTTTTTGTGTTTAAAAAATATCATCGACACCCTTCCATTCCAATTTTTTGTTGACTTCAACAGATTTTCGACCTACATCTTCTCTCGTAGTCCAATATTCACCATTAAATTTCCAATAATCTTCTTTTGTGATTGGATGTTTTGCTTTTGTAAACCATCTCGGTTTATGTGCTGATCTTTCATTTTCAAGTTGTTTTCGTTTCGCTCGTTGTTTTTCTTCAAGTCTATTCTTTTCAGTAGCTGCGAAATCGTATTTGCCATCTTCCATAGCCCGTTGATCTGGGCGTAATCTTGTATCGGTGGGTGCAAGCCACGGTCGAAGATGATCATTGATCGCATTCAAAGTAATCGCAAACGGTGTAAGATTAAATGGCGCAGGAGGTCGAGGATGATTTTGCCATACTAAAAATGGCGGATTAGGTCCATTAAGAGTCTTTGTCACCTCAGATGAAATAGCACTTGGCTTTTTTGAAATTGTACTAACTCTCTCTAACGTTCCATCAGCTGCCGATCCTTTGGTTTCTTTACTAAGTTGTACCAGAACAGACTCTGTATCAGTTTGATATCTCCGTCCATAGATCTTATCATTCCATCTGCCTCCAACTGACCATTTAGGCCGTGAAGCTTTATCAACTACAGTCCCGTAGACTTCATATGCTCCAGATCCATACCATCCTCTCTGTTTGAATTTCAATTTACAAACATCTCCAGTGGTATGATTGGTAATAATCATATCACCGTAATTGTCAACCACAGGCGATCCAGTGATGATTCCGACAACTGATGAAGTAACTTTTTTCCAAGAAATAATTTCCTCGCCACCAGTTGCTGGCCGAATATGAAGGTACCAAGTTCCAAGTGGGTTAATATCAAATGATCGTCCGTTAAACTTAGATTTAACCGCACTTTCACCATAATAATCCCATCTCGCAGACTCAGCTAATGCTGCACCAACAGGTGGATGATGAGAAACTTGTTCAATCATAAATCTGTAACCCTTATCAGGACGACAATATTCATAAGTCTCACCAAGCAGAGGATTAAACGGCTTTGCAATACGATTGATAGTAGACGAGTATTCAGATGCAGCAAACGCAGCAACATAAACCATACGTAATGCAGAATCCTCACAAAGCGCTGCCTGATCTAAGAGATCGGTATATTCCATATCCTCAGCAACTCGTTGAAGTAAACTAGTGCACTCATTGAACGAAACAGGAAGTGTCATCTTTGTCATATCTTTACCAATCATACTCTTGAGAATGCCCCAAAGACTGATTTTAGGTCGATCATCTTCATCTAACCGCAGACGAGTACGAGGTGGATCTTCATAACCATGAAAGGAACCCGTCTTCAAAATCTCCTGCATCTTTCGAAGTTGAACCTCAGTAAGCCCTTGATGTTCTGCGTCTTCAAGCCTAACCTCCGTTGGTGAAGGCACAAGTGGTGTCAGTTTTTCTGAACTACCTTCGTTATCAATAGCATCAAAGAATTCATCATCATCATCTTCGTTCATAACTGCGGTAAGCACAGCAGCTGATTCAAGTGATCCTTCAACAACAACTTTCGTAGGTTCATGAGTTCCCAAAACTTCACGAAGTGCCTTACGAGCAGCTTTTCGCTCTTCATTAACGTTGTGTAAATGACCTTCAATCTCATTATTCTCTTCGGCAAGCTGCTTCATATTATCTTCCCAGATCCGCCGAAGTTCAGTCTCTCGCTGAGCAACATTCCTGAAATATGTCTCTCGTTCGCCGGTTGTTCTCAAAAGTTCGTCCATTAAATTCTTCAAACTTTTCAATGACAAGTCATAGCAGTCAAACACAGCTTCAATCTTAGGATGCTCTTTGACAATAATATCTCGTTCCTCAGAAATCGCCTCATGAATCTCTTGCAAGACCTTAATCTCAATATCAATCGAGTGCGAAACAACTTCAACCTGCCCTCTATAAGGTTCTTCCAGTACCTGATGATCTGAATCGTCATCGTAAAAATCGTCTGGGCCCTCATCGTCCATGTCAAAGCTTTCCTGATTGCTTTCACTGTGAACGCTAGTAGGCGCATTAAACACCATACTAGGATCAGATCCATTACCGATAGTTGTAGATGAACGTGGAACCGTTTGTGATGCAACGAATCGATCAGTCGAAGTCGACTCCAATGATTGAGAGTCTCCCGCAATCCTCTTTTTAATCCCAAGAGAGTCTTGCAACTTGGCTTGATCTTTAGCATACTGAATAGCTTGCGAGAGAGCCCATACCCATCTGTTGGCTTCGACAGGATGATTGGCGCGAAGGTGGTAGCGCACAGATCCCTTTCCAATGATTTCAAAGCGTTGTTTTTCAGAAGAATCAAGACGTAGATTTGCAATGCGCATATTTATGGATCCGCGGCATGCAGTGCCAGTATCGTCTTGATTCTTGTAATATGACAATACGCCGTTTTCAAGTACGAACCAACGTAATTTGTATCCTCCCGTATAGTTTGTCCATTTTTTTAAATAACCTTTCATACGCGGGGCTTCATTAGCAGAACCTCCAGTGACGATCGCTTGATTCTTCGAAGCACTCTTAAGCATTTTCCTGATAGTATCGTCTTTAGAGCCATCGATCGGTAACTTTCCTCTCCGATCACGTCTAAATGGATCTCCACCATGATCAAGAATAAACTGCACCAGCTTAATATTCTTTGCTTTGACAGAGTCATGTAAGACTGTACTTCCGGTGTCAGGATCCTGGCCATTAATATCAAGCAGCGCCGCAGCTCGTGGGTTACTCAACAGTTTATCAAGAGCAACTGTATCTGCGCGCTCAAAGCAGGCTTTCATCTCCGAGGCTGCTTTCTCAACAAATTGAGCTCGAGAAATTTGCATAGCTTGAGCTAATTCAGGGTACCGACACATTTCCACAGATTGCTTGCCATCGTTGTTGATTATTGTATCGTTGATATCTGGGAGACCCATCAAAAACGACACTACATCCTCGCGGCCAAGCATAGCCGCTAAATGAAGCGGTGTATTACCATTAACATCAACTGCATTAACATCGATAGAAGGGTTCTTCAAAGAAATGATATAGTGGACAGTCGAAGCAGACGAGACTTGCACCGCAGTATGTAAAAGCGTTGAGAGATCAGAGTTCGACCCGGAATTTTCATCGTCGGAATTTACTAGATTTTTGATATATGCCAGATCATTTCCTCGCAACGCCTCAAGAAGTTTGTAAGTTCTGATTGAGTCTTCGAGCGATCCGGCTACCCAATATAAATACAAAATGTTAGTATCCTTATAGAAATTTAAGGAGATAAGCAATGAAGATAGCAGTAAAAAGCCGATTTTACTGTTTATATTTTTAGGCAGTAAAAGCAACCTCATAACACAGATGGGATAATGCCGTACCTTTTTTGATGCTAAGTGAATCCCGGGCCTTCCGCGAGAGTATGCTGATCGAGCTTCGAGTGCGACCCAAATCGCTGTGAAGTTCAGTCAGTTATCAGAGGCCTATAGAAAACAATACTACTTTTGCGAAGCGTGCAGACAATTGACTTCACCAAAGTCCTCCCGAGCAAATGCAGCGATAACTTCGGTATCGATGACATCGCAAAGTGGGGATCAGATGGCAAGAGTATTACTTGAGCCATAGCACGCAACGCGCAGTACAATAAACAGAAAGACATACACAGGACGCGACTGCTCAGGTTTTGACATTGCTTCAGACTTCATTCAACAACTATCGCAAAAAAACAATAAAGTACAGTGGACAAAGAAAACGCGAATGCAAGAAACCAATGGGTCGGGCACGAAATACAATGGCCAGCGGACGGGTGGTCATTTCCCTTTGGTGAAGCTAGCAACTGCAAGGTAAGTACAAAACCCACAGATTACATGCGTACGCTGACGTCATGCTGACGTCTTGACTGCCGAAAGTGTCAACCCACAAACACAGCGCCTTGTCGGCAAAATCGGATGCTGTAGTTTGATTTCCATTGACTTTAATGATCGCGATTTCGGCCGACAGTTATCAGCTGTTTTGCAGGTTTGTCGAACTATTTTGCCAGTTCGCGCATGAGTTGGATACTCGGGCAGCAATTTGCACGTATGATTCCCTGGCTTTGGCGTGTCTGGTGCCTGATTTCTTGAATTGGCAAATTATGGAAATCTCGCTAACTATTCAGAAAAAAGCCCTTCCTCGCGTGCGTTCGACTATATAAGCTTTTTGTCAAAAGTAGCCTAATCTGCCCCGAAGTCGAGATCGCATCGTTGTTCTGATTCAAAGCGATATAGCATACAGGATATCCCAAAATCGAGCTTTAATCTGATTTCCTCAACTGTCTGTATTCACGTTTCCATGCATAATATACGTATACAAGATAATAGAAGACGCTTTCTGTGCCCACTGCTCTTGACCGACTCGTGTACTATAATACCTCCGTCAGTCCAAACACGTAAAAATTGTATTACTAACACGTTATCTAAACACAGCTGGGTTAGGTCTCTAGACACCTTGTTCAAAAGCAAGATCCATCTCGAAGCAGTCAATTTTCATATATATTAATATACAATTCCTACGACAACCGTCTCGTCATGTCCGAACGAAAGACAATAAACAAATACTATCCACCAAACTTTGACCCGTCGAAACTTGAACGTCGCAAGCGGACACCCAAGGGTAAAGATGCTGTTGTCAAGCTTCAAACCGTGCGCCTGATGACTCCATATTCTATGAAATGTACTAGTTGTGGCGAATATATATACAAGGGCAAAAAATTCAACGCGCGGAAAGAAAGTACAGGAGAAAAGTATTTGGGAATTTCAATTTTAAGATTCCATATCAGGTGTACTAGATGTTCTGCCGAGATTACTTTCAAAACCGATCCAAAGAATTCTGATTATGTATCTGAGCGAGGAGCAGTTCGGAATTTCGAACCATGGCGTGATCCAGAGAACAAAGATGAAACTGAAGAACAGAGATTAGATAGGTTAGAAAAAGAAGAGGAGGAGAACGCAATGCAGGAATTAGAAGCAAAAGCTGTTGATTCTAAACGTGAAATGGAAATAGCTGATGCTCTTGATGAACTTCGGACTCGAAATGCTTTAAATGAACATGTCAACCCTGAGAAAGTTTTAGATATTTCAAAACAAGAAGACGATGAAGCAACTTTAGAAGCAAAAAGAAAACAGGATGAAGAAGATGCTGAAGCTGCTCGATTAGCTTTTGCTGAAGCTCGCAAACGATCTGCTAGTGTTGAAGAAGAATCGACAATCAAAAAAGAATCTTCGACAGCGATTAAAAAAGAACCCTCGACTCAATCAAAGCAATTAATGAATAAGCCAATTTCAAAATCAAGTAGTCCTCTAGATTTATTGAAGAAACGCAAAAGTGGTTTAAAGTCTTCGAATCTGGGAATCATTTTGAAAAAGTCAAAAATTGTTCAATAAAATTTCTTTTTTAGTCATGGCATGGCGTTGGGATCTAGTTTTGAATTACTACTCTTGTTTAAAAATAATAATAATAATAATAATAATAATAATAATAATAATAATAATAATAATAATA